>CAUYPK010102583.1:0-17833 GCA_963574355.1 Loris lydekkerianus
TCTCAGTCTTCACTTTCATGATGAATGCAGTTTTGCAAAGAGACCCATGATTTCCTTTTAAGCAATTGAGTTCTGTGGGTCTAAGATGAAGAGGTATTTTTAGTTCTAATGTGGAATTTAGAATGCCATGTTTTGGGTAGACGAGAGAGAGAAAAACTCATATTAGACTGAGAAAGCACCATGTTTTCTAGATGAGGGTAAAGGGAGAGAAGGAGGCAGGTAGTGGAGGTGACAGTTATCAGAGGGCACGAACCAGCATGAGGGCAACAGAAAGGGAGGTGCGAGTGCAGAGAGGAACAGAGAGCACTGAGGACCACTCAGGCTGACCACCTGCAGGCCAGCAGGTGGAACTGTGGTGACCCCACAGCTGACACCTACACCATGCAGAGTGTGCCTGTTGTGGCGTATTGGTCTTCAAGGCAGCCAGAGCAGGAGCAGGCCCAGGACGCTGCAGGCCTGGCTGCTCAGTGTCTTCTCCACTCTGCCCGGCAATGAGTCTTGATGACCTCAAGGAAAGCTGCGTCCTGCCTGGGAACTAGAGATAAGCTCACATCCTGTGTGGCCTGTCGAGGCCCAAGAGGCTGCCTGTGGGTTCTAGCTGAGGGAGTCAGAGCCGAGCAGGTGTGTTGGTGTCACCGGCCTTATTTCTGAACCTACAGGATATGCTTGGTTTAAGGGACAGAATTTGCTTCAGTGGCTTTGGCCTTGATAGGTAGGTCTTGTTCCCACACTTACCCCCACAGTGGTGGTACTTGGGCTGTGTAGAAGGAGGAGCTGGGGTGTCAGGGGTGGGGCATTGCTGCTGAGGGTGGTGGGGACCATGAGCCCAGGTAAAGGTTCAGCCTCTGCCTGCCCCCCACCCCCCCAGTCTGTAAGTCAGGGTTGTGGACATGGAAGGACCTGAGGCACCAGGTGCTAGGCACGCTCAGAGGGTGGTTTTTGCCCACTTATTTTAAATGGGGTTGTTATTTTCTTGCTGATGTATTTGAGTTATTTGTGGATTCTAGACATTAACCCTCCATCAGAGTATAGTTTGTGAATATTTTCTCCTATTCCGTAGGTTGTCCATTTGCTCTGATGATTATTTCTATAGCTGTACAAAAGCTTTTAATTTAATCAAATCCCATTTACTTATTTTTGTTGTTGCTGTAATTGCCTTTGGGGTCTCACTCATGAGTTCTTTCCACTTGCTCCAATGTTTGTCACAGCACAATTCACAATTGCAAAGATATGGAATCAGCTTGAGTGCCCATCAATCCATGAGTGGTTTAACAAAATGTGGAATATGTATACCACGAAGTGCTACTCAACCACGAAAAGGGTGAATTAATTTCCATGAAACTGAGCCTTATGCTCAGTAAAGTGTCTCAAAATGGAAAAGTGAACACCACGTGTACTCTATGATAAATTAGAACTAACCGAAGGGCGCACATGTGTACAGAGGGAAGTGAAAGTCCTTGAAATCAAAGAGGGGTGGGTGGAGGAGGGGAGGAGCAAAAAGCTTTAGATAGCAGGTTTTTGCCCCACAGTGAACACTAGTGGGGTGAGGGGCACACTCACAGCCCTGGCTCAAGCATTACAAAACCGATCCACATGACAAAAACATTTGTACACCGCTATATTTTGAAATTAAAAGATAAAGTACTAATGTCCAATCAGATTACAAAAAGTATTTTTAATTTAAACTTGTCAAACCGATTCTGGTATTTACCTGAGAAGGAAAATGTACAAGAACAGCTTTGAAGAATTTCGAGAGCATCACAGTTAAAATGGCAGAGAGATGAGGCTGTGGGACAAAACCTGGGTCTGTACCAGCCCCTCTGCCCTGGGAATCACACATGTTGAAGGAGGCATCTCAAATGGGTGGGAAAAGGGGAATAAACATTGAAATAAAAAAATGTGGCAGCTTTTTGTGCACCATTAACAAATATAAATTTCATAAGGACTAAAGAAAAACTAAACATTAAAAAAAAATTATAGGCTCAGCGCCCATAGCTCAGAGAGTAGAGCGCTGGCCACATACACCAAAGCTGGTGGGTTCAAGCCCGACCCAGGCCTGCTAAAACAACAATGACAACTGCAACAACAACAACAACAACAACAACAACAAATTATAAAGGCACCTTAGAAAATAGAATGTAGCATACCTTTAGGGAAGAAAATGCCTGTGTCCAGATTTATCCAGTGTCTAATAACCACATTTGGATATTACTCATACAACCAAAACACACGAAGAATGGATGAATTTAAGGTTAATATACATATATAAACTGAAATCGGCTTACAGTCTAACTCCTTGAATAAATTATAGGAGGCTTAACTGGGTTCTCTGCGTGCATTCTTGGGCATTTTCAAGACTATTTGCCATGAAAAGAGTCCCCTTCATTGCTCATCTGGGGAAATACTGGTCCATAGCACAAATGGTGCAGGAACCCATTGGTAGCCGGCAGTTGGGGGGGGAGGTGGCTGTCTCTACTCCCTAGGTGAGATGTATTATGGAGAAACTAAGCTATGTTTCATTTTGTGCAGGTTCATTTCATGCACTTGGCTTCATAAGCCATCATGTAGGAGTTGATGCCTCCGTTTATGGAGCTATCCAGTAATGTGACTGGGTGCATATCTCGGTGTTGGGAATGACCAGAAAATGTTGGCCAGCCAATCCAGTTGCCAGGACCAGGCACATGCTCTAGGCCCTGACAGTCACATCAGGGGCCCAAGACAGCAAAGACCCTCAGTGGTAGCCCCTCAGTCAGACTTCACCCAAGCCTGGGGTGGTGCTCACCCCATTCATATACAGCCAGAAGCCCTATAGGCCTGTGCTGGTGCCACACTCCAGAAACAGGCAGCTCCTTGTCTGCCTCTTCCCACTGTTCCTCACTTTTGATTCCTCTCATGTAGCACACACAACTCTCTGAGCAGTGCTGACTGGTCTGTTTGGCAACGAGCCACACGGTACACTCACTTTGTCAGGGCTCTCAAAGCAGCTCAGACTGCTGGACGTCCTCATGTCCAGCCTCCAGGACACCACTTGTCCAATACAGTCACGAGCAACCACACGTGGCCATTGATAGTTTTTTATAAAATGCACATGAAATTAAAAATTCAGTCCCTCAGTTGCACCAGCCACATTTCAAGTGCTCAGCAAACATGCCTGGCTGTGGCAGCCGTGTAGGACACAGGCCCAGAGCACTTCACGGAGGCAGGAAGTGCTGCTGTCCCCAGCGCTGTGGACTGCAACTGTCAAGTTAACACCCCCCCTCCAAGACTTGTCATCCCCCTGTCTGCAAAGAGTGCAGTGAATGTGGCTGTTTCCCCAGACCTCACCAGCAGGGGGCGGCCTTTCAGGACCACACTTTCAGGTCCTTGGTTATAAGACCTTTTGTTGCTTGAATTTACACGTTTTTAATTATTGGTGAGATCGAATTAAGCGTATCATATGCTGTGGACAAATGTATTTCTTTTCTCTAGAGACAATTGTCATATCCTCTGCCATTTTTCCACTGTGTTTTTCATCTTCATTGTATATTGAGAGCAAAGAGTGGGCAGTTAAGAAGTGTGAACATTTCTCTTGCAGCAACTTGGATGAAACTGGAGACCATTATCCTCAGTGAAGTATCCCGGGAATGGAAAAGCAAACACCACCTATGCTCTCTAATGATCTGGAACTAGTGGATGGGCACAGAGGGAAGTACAAGTCTTTGAAGGGGACAGAGGAGGAAAAAGGGGTAAAAACCCACCTAACAGGTACAGTGGGCACTGATAGCTCTGACCTGAGAATTAGGAAAACTATACATGTAGCAAAAACATTTCTACTCCCTTCATTTTGAAATTAAAAAAAAAAAAAAGTGGGGCAGCACCTGTGACTTAGGAGTAGGGCGCTGGCCCCATATACCGAAAGTAGCGGGTTCAAACCCAGCCCCAGCCAAAAAAAAAAAACAAACAACAACAACAACAAAAAAAAAACAACTGCAAAACAAACAAACAAAAAAAAAGTGTGAACATGGATATGCTTTGACCCACTTATCCCACTTATAGGAATTATTTCTCCAAAGTAACTACACATCCAATAAAGGAAAGAGCTATGTGTCTAACAGTATTCATTAAAAAACCACACGGACAACCAACCCTTACAGATGAAAATTATTTCAAGACTATGTGAAACATGGAAAAGGCTTATGATATAATATTGCATGAAAAGAGCCAAATGCAAGCTGGCTACAGTGTGATGGCAGCCAAGGAAAAGTAGGCAAATAACCTCATGCAAACAGCCTCTTCTGGAAGGGGATGTGGAAGAAGGGAACCCTTGTGTGTGAGAGGTGGTGCTGCAGGAGCCCTTCTGAGGTTGGACATCAAATAGCTGATGTGGAGCTCAAGTGTGGAGGGGAAGGTGCACGCATGTGCTCAGAGAAGAGGTGCTCGCCCCAGGGTGTCCCGTGCACGGGCATTGTGTAGCACCCACATGTGCTAAAGCTGCCCAGAAGACCTCCAGGCCAGTGACACAGTACAACCTGCTAATATTTCTCATGGCTATCTATGATTTTATTCTACTTTTTTTTTTTTTTCTTTTTTGAGACAGAGTCTCATTTTGTCATCCTTGGTAGAGTGCCATGGCGTCATAGTTCACAGCGACCTCAAACTCTTGGACTTAAGGGATTCTTTTGCTTCATCCTCCACAGTAGCTGGGTAAATAGGCGCCCGCCACAACACCCAGCCATTTTTAGAGGCAGGGTCTTGCTCTTGCTCAGGCTGGTCTTGAACCTGTGAGTTTAGGTAATCCACCTGGCTTGGCCTCCCAGAGGCCTAGGATCACAAGGCATGAGCCACAGCGCCCGGCTGATGTTATTCTACTTTACGTGATATTTTTCTTTGGGTTGATTTTTTATCTGATCATTCCTTTTACTTGCCCACATCATAAATAGTAGTCATATTATTTTATTTTTTGAGACAGAGTCTCTCTTTGTCACCCTCAGTATAGTGCTGACACAGCAACCTCAGAGTCTTGAGCTCAAGGGATCCTCTTGCCTTCGCCTCCCCAGTAGTTGGGACAATAGGTGTCTGTCACAATGCCAGGCTATTTTTAGAGACCGGGGTTTCACTCTAGCTCAGGCTGGTCTCAAACTCCTTAGTTTATACAATCCACCCATCTCTGCCTCCCAGAGTGCTAGGATTACAAGTGTGAGCCACCATGCCCAGCCAATAGTAATATTATTGAAATAAAACAAAACTTTTCAGGCTGGGTGCAGTGGTTCAGGCCTATAATCCTAGCACTCTGGGAGGCCAAGGAAGGTGGATTGCATGAGCTCAGGAGTCTGAGACCAGCTAGAGCAAGAGTGAGACCCCATCTCTACTGTAAACAGAAAATCTAGCTATGCATCATGGTCGATGCCTGTAGTCCCACCTATATGGAGGCTGAGCCCAGAGGGTCTCTTGAGTCTAAGGGTTTGAGGTTGCTGTTAGCCATGATGACATGGCACTCTACCCTAGGTGATGAGAATGAGATTTTGTCTCAAGAAAAAGAAAAAGAAGGAGAAGAAGGATAGATAACAAAAACAAAGAAGGAAAAAGGAATAAAAATATTTGTGGGAGTCAGGTTTGTAGTGTAGTTTAGGCCAGGCATTTCTGGAGGGCTTATTGACCAGAGCCAAAGTTCCTCAAAGCTCTTGAGGCTAGCAATAACCTGGTGGTCTGCACAGGATGTCTGGCACCTGGTAGGCTCAGGGTTAGAATTCTGGGGGACCTGTTGACCAAAGCCCAGGTTCCCATGCCCCTCCCCCACACCCCATCAGGTACCACAGATGGCCCAACTGTTATCAGGGGGAGGTGGGGGGGGAGTCTGGTACTTGGTGCTGTGGGCCCCAATATCCTCCCACAGCCTGGGCGCTGTGCCTGGACAGCAGGGTCCTTCTCTGTGCAAGTGTCCACTGTGCCTTGCCCTCCTCAGCAGGCCCCAGGCCCCAGACCCCATGTGCTCTGGGACTTATTAAGAAAAGGAGCAGGGCCTCATGCTCATTCAGGTAGCTCAGCCTGGCTTTGGCACAGGGTATAGGGCCATTGGAGGCATTCACTTTGAAGGAGGCATTATTTTTCACTGCCACAGAGTAACCTGAGACTCCCACAGGAATAATTCACCCTGCATTTTGCAAGCAGAGGCCCAGGATCCTCTGGGACAGCCATGCCCTGGCCTCAAGATGCAGCTGGAGAAGGGTCAGCTGCATGTGTACTGGGCCCTCCAGCAGGACCAGCCCTCTGTCACCACCCAGTGACAGTTAACAGTAGCAATGATGGTGAGCCAGCAGAGAATCGGGACTTGCCGAGATCTGCCTTGGCCAGAGACTGGGGTTGAGCCCTGGCTGTGAACCCAGTAGATGGTGGAGAAGGTGGTGAAGCCACTTCCTGTTACTGGGGAGACTGGGGACTGGGCTGCAGCCTCCTGCAGAGCCTGCGGGCCCAAGGTCAGGTTCAGGAGGGGACCACTGACCATAGTCTGGGTTTTAGGAGGCCCTCCCCATGCCCACAGTGACTCCACAGGATCCCTCTATTCACTAAGCTGGGGCTCACCCCTAGACCCAGAAAACAGGAAGGAAAGTAGCATCTACATCATGTGACCATAGCATAATTTTGCTCCTATAAAAAACATTAATGCCCAGTATCACCCATCCCTGTGTTCTGACAAAAACTGTGCCCAGCTACCGTCTTGCCTCCTGGCCTGTGAGGCAGTCAGACAATAACAGGATTGCCCTGCCTTTGCCCTCAGCTACCTGACAAGAACACCTGCTTGGGAACATGGTGATTGCTACAGAGTAACAGACACCATTCAGTGTATAAAAACAAAAAATTAGGAAAGTGTTTTGGGAATACACCCCCAAACATTACTATTTATACATCTGAAGAAAGAATTTGCTCTGTATTTCCACAATGGGCATTTACTAAACTGAAGAGTTTAGCTACCTTTCTAGAGGCGTCTGAAGTAATTTTAAGGTCATAATCTTAGACACTGTGGCTGTAGCCCTTCCTAGAAATGTTCCTTCCTAGTCTAGGACCTTGACTATTTCTTGACTATTTCTTGAATGGGTCATCTTTCATTTCTATGCAGAGGTGATAATATTTATCTCTCAGAGTTTGGGGGAGAATTAAACAGAGGAGAAAAATGCTAGATTCAGGGCCCTGGGACATCAGTCAAAGTCTGGTTCCAGCCTCCTCCCGTCCCCAGTGGTTGGATGTTTGGAAGGACAAGGTGCAAAGGGACCTGTGGCTCCTCCTAGCTTTACTCCTCACACCTTAAACAAATGCCTAAGGACAAATTTCACTGGAATTTCTTGTCTTTTGAATCTTAGGTAGCATTTCATGGTTTACAAAGCACTATTTTAATGTGGATCCTGGAAAATCTAAAGGTGTGGGCTACACAGTGTAGGAACAGCCCTGCCCTGGAGCTTGCCCTGCCCACCTCCCAGGCTCTGTCAGCCCAAGAGGCACCTGCAATAGGCTTGCCTGCGCCAGGGGGTCCTGCATTGGGTTTGGGCTCCATCACCAGGTCACCTCACCATCCTGAGGGGGCACTGCACATGTCCAAGGCTGAACCCCAAATCTGAAAAATGGGGGAGGAAACATCTGCTTCCCAGAGATGCTTAGGCACCAAGAATTGGAAGGGTATGCAGAAGGGGAAGGGACCGGTAAGTGAGAAAGAAGGCAACGGGAATGGAGGAGAAGGGCCTCAGTGCCCTAAGTGCAGAGGCATCCTGGACTGTGCTGGGTGTGAGCACATGAGTGTGCAAGATCCAGAAACCATCTGGCAGTGTGAAGGCTGGAAACAACACTGGAAGGCCCCTAGGGTTATATGAAAATAAACCACTTAAGGCGCTTGGAGAGGAGCGATTCTGGAACCCACCGATGGCAGCCAGACTTGGGGGGCTGTGCTAGATAAGAGCCCCACTAGAGGGGCACAGTGCCTAGGCTTTTGGAGGGCACCAGGGCTGCAGCACTGGGGCAGGGTAGGGAGCATAGGGCACAGGGAACACCTCTGGGGGTTGCTGGCCTCCCTCGGGTCTCTGTGCCCTCCACACTCCCACCCTGTCCTCAGACCACTCTCCAGTCACTCAGACTCTCTGGAATGTGGTGGCGCTCATGGTACCTCCAGGATCCAAGCAGTGGTGAGAAAGCATCTGGACCTCCACGGGGCACCATCCACAAAGCCACTCAGAAGGAGGGACCCTGGGGCACCTGAGAGTGGAGAGAGGAGGTGAGTTTCACTCGGGCAGGGCAGCACTGGAGGCTGCTGAGTGTGCACTCCCAGTAGCCCCAGGCACTACCCCCACCCCCACTACTTACTTGGGGGAAGTTTTCCCTAAGGATAGTCAGCCCTGCAAGCCTGAGGGCTCTAACCCTGGCCTTCCCACCTGCCAGGTGCAGCTTTGACCCAGGGCAAAGCCATGAACAGGCTATGTCCAGGAAGTGCTTCTGTCAAGACTTAAGTGGTATCTAAACTTAGCTCCTTCCCTGGAACAAAAGTGTCCAACCTATAGGTCGTTCCTCTAGTGTCTTGTCCTGTTTCCAGGCTGGCATTGCACCTCTGGGGGTTACAGGGAGATTTCAGGGTCCTCTGGTTAAAAGCTTTTGCTGCCAGTTATAGTATAAGCCTTTCACAGGCTCCCATTGATTATTTCACCTGAGATAACTGAGTTTGAGTTTTTCTTGAGTTTATTGTCCTCACCATAAATCTCAGCAAAGGCTGTGGGGACCCAGACCCCTACAAGTGGTGCCACAAATAGGGACCTTTACCCCTGTTCTAACCTCGTCTGCAGAGGCATGTTGTTGATGTCCATCTCCCAAGCCCAAGAAAAAGGTCACTCATCCCAGGTAAGGGACATGGATGTCAGAATAGCCCAGGATTCCTTGGCAGGATCATATTGTCAGGTCGTAGCCTGTGAGAGTCTTTCCACTTCTTTCTTCTCTTTAGCTGCCTCATTTTCATATGTTCCACCCTTTTCAAGTGTTGCACCAAGTATACCTCTCACATTGTGCCATCTCTCCTTCTACATTTCCCTTCTCTGTCTCTCTGGACCTTGTATGGCATAAAGCAGTAACTGCCAACCTTCTCATTATGAGGAGATTCCATCTGAGGGTTCAGGTTTCAAGCCCCTGTTTGGGCGCCACTTATGGGAGCCTGGGTCCCCACAGCCTTTGCCAAGGATCTGCACTGAGGACAGTTGACGTGAGAAAAAACTCAGACTCAGTTATTTCACGTGAAATAACTGATGGAGCCTGTGAGAGGCTTACATGATAACCAGCAGAATCTTTAGTGCAGCTAGCAAGTTTTCCCATAGGTCTCTTTATTCAATCAGAAATAATAAGTCATGTTGACAACATAATGCATAAACTTAATTCAAGTTATTCAAAGCAAGGCATCTCAAGTAATCATTAACAATCAGGAAAAAGGAAAAAAAAAGAAGGGAAAATCATGTAAGCATATCATGTGATTACAACATACACTTTTAAAAATTGGGGGGTAAACTTTCCACACTCGCTTCAGTGATTTCTAGCTATGCCTGGGCAGGACTCAGGTGATAGTAATCTTTGGTTGCTAGGCATTCTGTTCTCAGCCACCAGAAAATAATTGGGCCACCTGTGGCATTTAACAGGGGGGCGTAGGATTCAGGACTCTTTTCAACAGGACCCCCAGAATTCTAACCCTGAGCCTGCTGGGTGCCAGACTTCCAGAGCAGACCACCAGGCTATTGCTAGCCTCAAGGGCTTTGAGGAACTTTGGCTCTGGTCAATAAGCCCTCCAGAAATGCCTGGCCTAAACTACACTACAAACCTGACTCCCACAGTATGCTTATTCCTTTTTCCTTCTTTCTTTTTCTTTTCTTTCCTTCTTCTTCTTCTTCTTCTTCTTCTTTTTTTTTTTTTTTTTTCTTCTTGAGGCAAAATCTCACTCTCCTCACCTAGGGTAGAGTGCCATGGCATCATGGCTAACAGCAACCTCAAACCCTTAGACTCAAGAGACCCTCTGGGCTCAGCCTCCAAGTAAGTGGGACTACAGGCATCGACCATGATGCATAGCTAGATTTTCTATTTACAGTAGAGATGGGGTCTCACTCTTGCTCTGGCTGGTCTCAGGCTCCTGAGCTCATGCAATCCACCTTCCTTGGCCTCCCAGAGTGCTAGGATTATAGGCCTGAACCACCACACTCAGCCTGAAAAGTTTTATTTTTATTTCAATAATATTACTATGGCTGGGCGTGGTGGCTCACACCTGTAATCGTGGTACTCTTGGAGGCAGAGGAGAGTGGATTGCATTTCAGGAGTTTGAGGCCAGCCTGAGCTAGAGTGAAACCCCAGTTTTTAAAAATAGCCTGGTATTGTGGCAGGCACCTATTGTCCCAACTACTGGGGAGGCTGAGGCAAGAGGATCCCTTGAGCTCAAGACTTTGAGGTTGCTGTGAGCTCTGACAGCAAGCACTCTACTGAGGGTGACAAAGAGAGACTTTGCCTCAAAAAAATGAATAAATAAAATGATATGATTATTATTTATGATGTGAGCAAGTAAAAGAAATGATCATATGAAAAATCAACATAAAGAAAAGTATCAAGCAAAGTAGAATTAAATCATAGGCAGCCATGAGAAATATCAGCAGGTTGTACTGTGGTGACTGAGGAGGATGACTGCCACTGGCATGGATGGCTCCTGGACAGCTTAAGCACATGTGGCTGCTACACATGACTGTGCATGGGACATCCTGGGGCAAGCACCTCTTCTCTGAGCACATGCATGCACCTGCCCGTCCACACTAGCTCCTCGTCAGCTATTTGATGTCCAACCTCAGAAGGGCTCCTGCAGCACCACCTCTCACACACAAGGGTTCCCTTCTTCCACATCCCCTTCCAGGAAGAGGCTGTTTGCATGAGGTTATTTGCCTACTTTTCCCTGGCTGCTATCACACTGTAGCCAGCTTGCATTTTGCTCTTTTCATGCAATATTATATCAGAAGCATTTTTCATGTTGCACATAGTCTTAAAATAATTTTCATCTGTAAGGGTTGGTTGTCTCCATGGTTTTTGAATGAATACTGTTAGACACATAGCTCTTTCCTTTATTGGATGTGTAGTTACTTTGGAGAAATAATTCCTATAAGTTGGATAAGTGGGTCAAAGCATATCCATGTTCACACTTTTTTTTTTTTAATTTCAAAATGAAGGGAGTGTAAATGTTTTTGCTACATGGATAGTTTTCCTAACTCTCAGGTCAGAGCTATCAGTGCCCACTGTACCTGTTAGGTGGGTTTTTACCCCCGTCCCCTTCAATGACTTGTACTTCCCTCTGTGCCCATCCCTTAGTTCCAGATTATTAGAGAGCATAGGTGGTGTTTGTTTTTCCATTCCTGGGATACTTCATTGAGGATAATGGTCTCCAGTTTCATCCAAGTTGCTGCAAGAGACACCTTTACACTTCTTAACTGCCCACTCTTTGCTCTCAATATACAATGAAGATGAAAAATACAGTGGAAAAATGGCAGAGGATCGGATGATTATCTCAGAGAAAAGAAGTACATTTGCCCACAGCATATGATACGCTTAATTCAATCTCATCAATAATTAAAAACGTGTAAATTCAAGCAAGAAAAGGTCTTATAACCAAGGACCTGAAAGTGTGGTGACACCCCCTGCTGATGAGGTCTGGGGAAACAGCCACATTCACTGTACTCTTTGTAGACAGGGGGATGACAAGTGTTGGAGGGGGGGTATTAAATTGGCAGTTGTTGTCCACAGTTGCTGTCCACAGCGCTGGGGACAGCAGCACTTCCTGCCACCATGGAGCGCTCTGGAACTGTGTCCTACACGGCTGCCACAGCCAGGCATGCTTGCTGAGCGCTTGAAATGTGGCTGGTGCAACTGAGGGACTGAATTTTTAATTTCATTTGCTTTTTATAAAAAAACTATCAATAGCCACGTGTGGTTTCTGGCGACTGTATTGGACAAGTGGTGTCCTGGAGGCTGGACGTGAGGAGGTCCAGCAGTCTGGGCTGCTTTGAGAACCCTGACAAAGTGAGTGTACCGTGTGGCTCATTGCCAAACAGACCAGTCAGCCACTGCTCAGGGAGTTGTGTGTGCTACATGAGAGGAATCAAAAGTGAGGAACAGTGGGAAGAGGCAGACAAGGGGCTGCCTGTTTCTGGAGTGTGGCACCAGCACAGGCCTATAGGGCTTCTGGTTGTATCTGAATGGGGTGAGCACCACCCCAGGCTTGGGTGAAGTCTGACTGAAGGGCTACCACTGAGGGTCTTTGCTGTCTTGGGCCCCTGATGTGACTGTCAGGGCCTAGGGGAACTGGAGCACGTGCCTGATCCTGGCAACTGGATTGGCTGGCCAACATTTTCTGGTCATTCCCAACACCGAGATATGCATCCAGTCACATTACTGGATAGCTCCGTAAAAGGAGGCGTGACCTCCTAAATGATGGCTTATGAACCTACGTGCATAAAATGAATCTGCACAAAATGAAACATAGCTTAGTTTCTCCATAATCCATTTCACTTAGGGAGTAGAGAGGGTGCCCCCCCCCCCCCGTGGTCTTCCTCCACTGCCAGATACCAGTGGGTTCCTGCACCATCTGTGCTATGCACCAATGTTTCCCCAGATGAGCAATGAAGGGGACTCTTTTCATGGCAAATGGTCTTGAAAATGCCCAAGAATGCATGCAGAGAACCCAGTTAAGCCTCCTATAATTTATTCAAGAAGTTAGACTGTAAGCCGATTTCAGTTTATATATATATTTTAACCTTAAGCAAATTCATCCATTCTTCTCTGTGTGTTTTGGTCACAAGAGTAATATCCAAATGTGGTTATAAGACACTGGATAAATCTGGAGACAGGCGTTTTCTCCCCTGAAGGAATGCAATATTCTATTTTCTAAGGTGCCTTTATAATTTTTTTTAATGTTTAGTTTTTCTTTAGTCCTTATGAAATTTATATTTGTTAATGGTGCACAAAAAGCTGCCAGATTTTTTTATTCCAACATTTATTCCCCTTATCCCACCCTTTTGAGATGCCTCCTTCAACATGTGGTGTGATTCCCAGGGCACAGGGGCTGGTCCACACCCAGGTTTTGTCCCACAGCCTCATCTCTCTGCCATTTTAACTGTGATGCTCTCGAAATTCTTCAAAGCTGTTCTTGTACATTTTCCTTCTCAGGTAAATATCAGAATCAGTTTCAAAAGTTTAATTAAAAATCCTCTTTGTAATCTGATTGGACATTAGTATTTTTTTTTTTTTTAATTTCAAAATATAGCGGTGTACAAATGTTTTTGTCATGTGGATTGCTCTTGTAATGCTTGAGCCAGGGCTGTGAGTGTGCCCCTCACCCCACTAGTGTTCACTGTGGGGCAAAAACCTGCTATCTAAAGCTTTTTGCTCCTCCCCTCCTCCACCCATCCCTCTTTGATTTCAAGGACTTTTACTTCCCTCTGTGCACATGTGCGCCCTTCGGTTAGTTCTAATTTATCATAGAGTACACGTGGTGTTCACTTTTCCATTTTGAGACACTTTACTGAGCATAAGGCTCAGTTTCATGCAAATTAATTCACCTCTTTCGTGGCTGAGTAGCACTTCGTGGTATACATATTCCACATTTTGTTAAACCACTCATAGATTGATGGGCACTTAAGCTGATTCCATATCTTTGCAATTTTGAATTGTGCTGTGATAAACATTGGAGCAAGTGGAAAGAACTTATGACTAAGATCCCAAAGGCAATTACAGCAAAACAATAATAAATAAATGGAAAGTGGAATTCTGGGGCGATGGCTGACTAGAAGCAGCCCTCCGCAGAGGCTCCTGATCAGAGGGAGAAAAACTGGACAGAATCAGACTCTATGAAGTCAAAGGTAGGGAGACGAGCGAATAAAGAAGTTCAGCAAGCTGTGACTCCAGGTAAGAGCATTCAAGGAAACAAATTACAGGTAGAAAGCCTATTAACTAGAGAACGGGACCCCTTCCACAAGCGGGAGGCCTGTGGCTGGCTCTCCGTGAGCAAGCAGGGAACAAAAGACCTCTCATTTTACCTCATTGGAGAGAGCCACTAAACACCAGGTCTCTTTCTCCAGCAAGTTCCCACTTATGAACCTAGACACCACCTCACCAGGCATAAAAGTAAACAAATATTTTTCCCTAAAATTCCAAACTTCCAGTCCACCCTTCCTGTCTCTCATGGTGGTCTGAAGTTCTGCCCCCTGCAGAGTGCAGAGTGTTTGGTCTTTTCCTGAGAGATCTGGGCAAAGTGTGTACCCTTGAATATCAGGATGGAATCTGTGACTAGTGTGGAAGAAAGAGGGTATGGGAAGGAAGCGACACTCGATGAGAGGAGGAGCAGTCCCCTGGTTATGACTTTGCCTGGCCAGTGATGGTGTTGACTCTTGGGCTGTGTCTGGTGGGAGGGGGTGCAGAATCCCTGGCTCTGATGGCACCTGCAACTTGGAGAGTGGTTTCCTGGTGCGGACTGACTTTGGTGGGTAGTGCTGGTCCCCGGCTCCTACCAAGCAAGTAGAGGCTTGCTGGGTGTGGATGGAGACTTGGTCCCCTGACTCCAACAGAGCCAGCAAGACTCAGTGTGGACTGAGACCTGAGAGCAGGATGTGGTCCCCTGACTCCAAGCCAGCAAGTAGAGGATTACCGGTGTAGACTGAGACTGGCGGGTGGGGGCATGGTCCCCTGACTCCAACTGGGCTGCTGAGCGGAGAAACAGACACCAGTGTGGACTGCGTCTGGTGGGCAGGGATGTGGACCCCTGGCTCCAATTGTGCTGTTGGAGACCCTTGGATTCCTCTGTGTTGAGCAGTGTTTGTACTGCCCAAGACAATTTGATTGGAACTCCCATCTGGGGTTGTCCACCTGGAGACATTCTGAGATTGATCTTTGAAGTTCTGTAGTGGAAAAGAACTGAAGGGTGGGGCCAGGTACCACAGCTATCTCTCCACAGCCCAGATTTAAACCTAATATCATGGCTTCTTAAGATAGGATAGAGGTTGTTAAAATGTCCATACTACCCAAAGCAATCTACAGATTTAATGAAAACCATAATAAAGCACCATTGTCATACTTTAAGGAGCTTTAAAAAATAGTGCTTCATTTTATATGGAATCAGAAAAAAACCTGAAATAGCCAATACATGACTTAGAAATAAAAACAAAGCAGGAAGTATTATGTTACCAGACTTCAGGCTATACTATAAATCTACAGTGATCAAACCAGCTTGGTACTGGCACAAAAACAGAGTGGTAGATTTAACAGAATAGAGAACCAAGAGATGAAGGGTCTCAGGATACAAAATCAATCATTTGATTGTCTTTTGATCTTTGAAAAGCCTATCAAAAACTTTCAGTAGGGGAAAGACTCCTTATTTTACAAATGGTGCTGTGTGAACTGGTAGGAGACCTGTAGAAGACTAAAACTGGACCCTCACCTTTCACCATTAATAAAAATTGATTCTCATTGGACAAAATATTTAAACTTAAGACATAAAACTATAAAAGTACTAGAAGAGAGTGCAGGAAAAACACTTGAAGGAATTGGCCTGGGAGAATATTTTATGAGGAGGACTCCCTGGGCAATTGAAGCAACACCAAAAATCCATTATTGGGATCTGATCAAACTAACAATCTTCTGCACAGCCAAGAGCACAGTAAGTAAAGCAAATGGACAACTTCCAGAATGGGAGAAGATTTTTGCACATTATGCTTCTGACAAAGGTGTGATAACTAGAATCCACAGAGAACTCAAACTAATCAATACGACAAGAACATATAACTCCATTTCTATGTGGGCAAGAGACTTGAATAGAAGTTTTTCTGATGAAGACAGGCGCATGGCCTACAAACACATGAAAAAATGCTCATCATATTTAATCATCTGAGAAACACAAATCAAAACCACTTTGAGATATCATCTCATTCCAGTAAGATTAGCCCACATCACAAAATTCCAAAACTACAGATAATGGTATGGATGCAGAGAGAAGGGAACACTTCTACACCGTGGTGGAAGGCAAGCTAATACGACCTTTTGGAAAGAAGTTTGGAGAACTAAAAGTAGACCTGCCATTCGATCCTTCAATTCCTCTACTAGGTATGATCAAAATCAGATGGTCAAAAATCATTTTACAACAGAGACATTTCTCCAGAATGTTTATTGCAGCCCAATTCATAATTGCCGAGACATGGAAACAGCCCAAGTGCCCATCGACCCATGAATGGATTAACAAATTGTGGTATATGTACACCATGGAATACTATTCAGCCATAAAGAAGATGGAAACTTCTCATCTTTTATGTTTACCTGGATGGAGCTGGAACATATTCTTCTTAGGAAAGTATCTTAAGAATGGGGAAAAAAAGTATCCAATGTACTCAATACTACTATGAAATCAATATATAATCACTCATATGAATGGTAAAACGTAACTATAGTACAGAAACTAGATGGGAAGAGGAAAGAGAGGAGGGGGGAGGTGGGAAGAGGGAGGGTATTTGGGGGGACCTCACCTAATGTGTGTGGATACATTTGTACATTTCAAAACTATTAAGAAAGGAGTATAATTGTGATGATGTGTTAATCAGTGCAATGTAAGCATTTCACATTGTATATGAAATCAGTGCACTGAACACCATAAATGCATCAGTGTACACAGTTATGATTTAATAAAAACAATAACTAACTAAATAAATAAGACTTTATTAAATTTAAAGCTTTTGTAAAGCTAAGGAAATAATCATCAGAGCAAATAGACAACCTACAAAATAGGAGAAAATATTCACAAACTATACTCTGATGGAGGGTTAATGTCTAGAATCCACAAATAACTCAAATACATCAGCAAGAAAATAATAACCCCATTTAAAATAAGTGGGCAAAAACCACTCTCTGAGTGTGCCTAGCACCTGGTGCCTCAGGTCCTTCCATGTCCACAACCCTGACTTACAGACCAGAGAGGGGGGCAGAGGCTGAACCTTTACCTGGGCTCAAGGCCCTTGGCACCCCCAGCAGCTGTGCCCCACCCCTGACACCCCAGTTCCTCCTTCTACACAGCCCAAGTGCTACCACTCTGGGGTTAAGTGTGGGAACAAGACCTACCTATCAAGGCCAAAGCCACTGAAGCAAATTCTGTCCCTTAAACCAAGCATATCCTGTAGATCCAGAAATAAGGCCGGTGACACCAACACACCTGCTCGGCTCTGACTCCCTCAGCTGGAACCCACAGGCAGCCTCTTGGGCCTCGACAGGCCACACAGGATGTGAGCTTATCTCTAGTTCCCAGGCAGGGCGCAGCTTTCCTTGAGGTCATCAAGACTCATTGCCATGCAGAGTGGAGAAGACACTGAGCAGCCAGGCCTGCAGCATCCTGGGCCTGCTCCTGCTCTGGCTGCCTTGAAGACCAACATGCTGCAACAGGCACACTCTGCATGGTGTAGGTGTCAGCTGTGGGGTCACCACAGTTCCACCTGCTGGCCTGCAGGTGGTCAGCCTGAGTGGTCCTCAGTGCTCTCCGTTCCTCTCTGCACTCGCACCTCCCTTTCTGTTGCCCTCATGCTGGTTCGTGCCCTCTGATAACTGTCACCTCCACTACCTGCCTCCTTCTCTCCCTTTACCCTCATCTAGAAAACATGGTGCTTTCTCAGTGTAATATGAGTTTTTCTCTCTCTCATCTACCCAAAACATGGCATTCTAAATTCCACATTAGAACTAAAAATACCTCTTCATCTTAGACCCACAGAACTCAATTGCTTAAAAGGAAATCATGGGTCTCTTTGCAAAACTGCATTCATCATGAAAGTGAAGACTGAGA
>CAUYPK010102586.1:0-23226 GCA_963574355.1 Loris lydekkerianus
TAGATTTGTGGCCTAGGATGTAGTCTATTTTGGAGTATGTTCCCTGGGCTGAATAGAAGAATGTGTATTCAGTTATGTTGGGATGAAATGTTCTGTAGATGTCTTTTAAGTCCAGATGTTGAATGGTTGAGTTTAAATCTAAAATGTCTTTGCTTAGCTTCTTTTTGGAGGATCTATCCAGCACTGATAAAGGAGTGTTAAAATCTCCAACTACTATGGAAGTGGAGGAAATCTAGTTGCTCATGTCTGTTAGAGTTTCTCTTATAAGTTGAGATGCATTCTGGTTGGGTGCATAAATGTTAATAATTGATATCTCGTCACATTGAGTATTACCTTTAACAAAGATGAAGTGTCCATCCTTATCCTTTCTTATTTTGGTTCGTTTAAAGCCTATTGCATCTGTGAATTAGATTGCAACGCCTGCTTTTTTCTGCTTTCCATTTGCCTGGAATAGAGATTGCCATCCCTTCACCTTGAGTCTATATTTGTCTTTTAATGTAAGATGCAATTCTTGTATAAAGCAGATATCTGGCTTGAGTTTTTGTATCCAGTCAGCCAACCTTTGCCTCTTTAGAGGACAATTTAAACCATTCACATTAATTGAGAATATTGATAAGCCTTTTGAGAGTCTGGTGGATATTTTTAATCCTTTTGCATCTGTGGAAGTTTGAATTTGATCAAAATTTTCTGGGTGAGTTTACTTTTATGCAGGAGGATTATGCTGGTCTTTATAGAGAAGAGGTCTGAGAATATCCTGGAGAGCTGGTTTAGTTATGGCAAATTTCTTCAACATGTGAATGTCGTTGAAGTATTTAATTTCTCCGTCATAAATGAAACTCAGTTTAGCTGGGTACAGGATCCTGGGTTGAAAGTTATTTTGTTTTAGGAGATTAAAATTTAATGACCATCCTCTTCTAGCTTGAAAGGTTTCAGCAGAGAAATCTGCAGTTATTCTAATATTCTTCCCCTTGTAGGTAATAGTTTTCTTTCATCTGGCATCTTTCAGAATTTTCTCCTTCATATTGACACTAGTGAAATTGATTATGATGTGTCTGGGGGATGTCTTATTTGGGTTGAGTCGTGCTGGAGTTCTGAAACTGTCTGCTATCTGAAATTTCAGAATCTCTTGGCATGTCTGTAAAGTTCTTCTTCATAACCTTATGGAGAAGAGACTCTGGCCTTGTGAAGCCAATTCATCACTTTCGGGGATCCCTATAAGACAAATATTAGTTTTCTTCGAATTATCCCCAAGCTCTCTGAGAGAGTGATCTTTTTTTGCCCTCCATTTCTCTTCCTCTTTGAGAGTTTGGGAGCATTTGAAAGCTTTGTCTTTGGTGTCAGAAATCCTTTCTTCTACTTGATCCATTCTGTTACTGAGGGATTCTACTGTGTTTCTCAGATCTTTGAGGGATGCAACTTCTTGTCTCAATGTGTCAAAATTTTTGGTCATTTTGTCTTTGATTTCATTGAATTTTTGAGATATCTTTTGGGTTACTGCTTGGAATTCTAATTCGATGTTATTTGCTATCCAGATTCTGAATTTCATTTCTGACATCACTGATATTTGTTTGTGCATGGGATCTGCTGTGTCTGCCCCATTGATCCTTGGGGGAATTGATCTACTCTGATTATTCATATTGCCAGAATTTTTCTGTTGATTTCACCTCATGATTGTTTTGCACCATTGTCTCTTGCTGTCCTCAGAGTTGGGGATGTGTCTCTCCAAGATTAAACCCCAGCGGGATCACTCTATTGTTGCTGGATCTTTGTAGGGAGTGACCCTGTGTAGTTCCTCCAGGGCTGTCCTAGCTAGGGAGTTCTGTTTGTAGAAGCAGCTCTGGTGTTTGACACGCCCAGATCCAGCAACAGGGTGGGGGGTGGTGTGCACGGCTTTGGGAGTGCCTGGCACCCAGTGAATTTGTCACAGAGGGTCCAAGGCTCCAGCAGTCTCTGGCCAGGAGAAGGGCTCTGTGCAGAGGCAGGGAGGGCTCCAGAGGGCACGCAGGTGCCAGTATCCCTGGGCAGATGAACAGGCCACTGTGGAGGCAGGGAGGATACAGGAGGGATGATGCAGGGTTGTGAGGCTACCACATTTTCTGGTCAGGGCATGCAGAGGCCTGATGAGCACAGGTTGCTGGTCGGGGGTCATGGCACAGCTCTTATGGAGGTCCAGGCAGTGCCAATCCCAGGACTTTGAGGTTAGTATGAGCTATAATGCCACAGCACTCTACCCAGGACAACAGCCCGAGGCTCCAGTGTGCCGGAACTAGTCTCACTCTGCCCCTAAGTTTTAAGCCTGTAAGGCAGCTCAGTCCCTGCCTTTAGGCTGCTCTGTCACTAGGTTACTAGCTCCCACCCGGTCCTTGCTCTAGGACCCTGAGGGTGGAGCTTGCCGGGGCAGATCTCTCACAATGGCTCCCTGCGGCCCAGGTCAGCAGCTCAGTCTGGGGCCCTAGACAATGCCCAAAGTTCTCCGCACTCCTGCTTAAGCTCTCCCCAAGGCAGTTCAACTGAGTGCCAAGTCCAAAAACACCAAAACAGTTCACAAGTAAGGCCTTTCCAGTTTGCAGTCTCACTGCTGCTTGTACTTACAGTTGCTGGTGCAATTAGGTCAATCAAATACATGCAACCACTTGCCAGTTTTCCACTGTTTTTGTCCTCCTCTTGGGGTCCAGAAGTCCCTTGCTGACTCCCTGTATCCTCATAGGGATGATTATAGGCCGATCCCACCAGCCAGAGATGCCTGGAGTCTTATCTCCCCAGACTCACCATGCCCAGTTTCAGGGAAGCTTTTACTCGGCCCCCATCTTGCTCCACCCCCTTTATATCAATTTTTAAGTGTATGTTTCAGGAGCATTAAGTACACTTATATTGTTATGCAACCATCACTACCATCTATCTCTAGAACTTTTACATGTTCACATCTTCACAAACTGAAACTGTACCCATCAAAGAATAGCTCCTCATTTCCCGCTTCTCCCACCCTCTGGAAACCAGTATTCTACTTTCTATGTCTATGAATTTTACTATGCTAGGTATCTTATGTAAGTGGAGACATTTAGCCTTTATCCTTTTGTGTTTGGTTCATTTTGCTTACAATGCCTTCAAAGTTCCTCCATGTTGCACCATGTATCATAATTTAATTTCTTTTTAAGGCTAAATAATATTCCATTGTATGCATATACCACACTTTTTTATTCTCTCATCTGTCCATGCACATTTCTTGCTCTCTAATCTACTGTGCTGGTACTAATCTAGTAATTCCAGCTTTCTTCTGATTAGCGTTTTTGTGCTATTTTTTTTTTCATTTGTTTACTTTTAACCAATATCTATCTTTATGTTTCAAGTGTGTTCTTTTTTTCTATTCTATTCTTTTATTTCTTTACTTTCTTTCTCTTTTGTGAGACAAGGTCTTCTTCTGTATCCCAGGCTAAAGTGTAGTGGCTAAATCATAGCTTACCTAGAACTTCTAGACTTAAACAATCCTTTTTCCTCAGGCTTCAGAGTAGCCAGGAGTACAGACACATGCTACCATGCTTGGCTAATATATATGAAAAATTTTTTTAGAGATAGGGTCTCACTATGTTGCCCAGGCTGGTCTCAAATTCCTGGGCTCAAGTTATCCTCCTGCTTCATCCTCCCAAAGCACTGGGATTACAGGTATGAGCCACTGTACTCAGCTTAAAGTATGTTTCTTATAGAAGGCATGTATTTTATCACTTTTACCCAATTTTTCAATGTCTCTGTTTTGGTCAGTGTGCTTCAGAAAGACAGAACAATTAGGGTATATATGGAGATATATGAAAATGAATTTATTAGGGGAATTGGCTCACTTGATTATGGAATCTGAGAAATCTCACAATAGGCCTTCTACCAGCTAGAAAACAAAGAAAGTCAATAGTGTGCCTTAGTCCAAGCCCAGGGCCTCAGAAGCAAGAAATCAAATCAAATCAAATGTACCTAATTATATGTACCATCATACTAACCCAAAATTTAAAATCAAGAAATTTAATAAAAATACTACTTGATCTAAAAAAAGAAAGGAAGAAAAAGAAATCCAATGGTGTAATTATCAGTATAAAATTGAAGGATTGAGAGACTGAGAACTTCTGGTATGATTCCTAGAGTCCAAAGGCTGGAGAACCTAGTGTTATGATGTCCAAGGGGAGAAAAAGATCATCCCATTCCATCAGTTTTTGTTCCATCAATCAGCCAGTTAATGGGATAGTGCCCACCCACACTCAGGGTGGATCGTCCCCACTCAGTCCATCAATTTACATGTCAATCTCCTCTGTAAACACCCTCACAGACACATCTGTAGCAGCCCAGCCATTCTAATCAAAAGCAAAACCACTTAGGTTTTCCTTTCAGCACAAAAGGGACTGACTACTCAGAGCCTACTGAAGCACTGAGAATAAATAATGCGTTATCAGCTGAGTATCCCTTAAACTGGTCAAGTTGACACTTAGAATCAACCATAACACCCTTTTTTGACTTGGCATGCTTACACAATTAATGTTTAATGTAAATTATTAATGCAATTGAGTTTAAACCGTATCTTGCTATTTGCTTTCATATGTCTCATCTTTTCGTTATTCCTTTTTTACCCTCTTTTCCTGCCTCATTAAAAATTAATTGAAGTGAGGAGGGAGGCAAGATGGCCAACTGAAGCCAGATTTTAGCAGAGGCTCCTGTCCAGAGGGAGAAATAATGGCCAGAAATAAATCGATAAAGCAGAATATCAGGATCTGGGCTGAAAGAGAGGATCAGTAGGTTTGTATCACCCGTGCTTCAACAAGCTTGGACTCCAACGAAACAAATTTCAAGTACAAAACCCATCTAAAAGAGGACTGGAATCCTTCTCTTTTCCCTCAGGAGAGTGGCTTCAGATGAGTAGAGAACAGAGGACCTTTTGTTTCACCAAAGGACAGAGAACGACTGAGGGCCAGGACTCCCTCCATGGAGAGAGAATGCTGCAAGCCCAGGCAGTCTCTTACCTGGGCCAAAATTTGATCTAATATTCTCCCTACCTTCCTAAACTCCCAATCCACCCCTTCCCCCTCTCCTGGCAGTCTGGAAGATTACCCCCAGCAAAATCTAGAGTGTTTAGCTGCTTTTTGCTAGAGCAGGGCACCTCATGAGCTGTGGGACAGTTGCTCTGAAACTATAACTTCAATAGAGGTGGGGAATAGGGTGGCACCTGTGGCTCAAAGGAGTAGGGTGCTGGCCCCATATGCCGAAGGTGGCGGGTTCAAACCTAGCCCTGGGCAGAAATTGCAAAAGAAAAAAAAAAAAATAGAGGTGGGGGATCACAAAGGGAAAAAGACTTTCCAAGTGTTGGAAAGAGCATAGCTCAGGTCCTGCACTACTGACAACCAGGGACCACGGCCCACTGGTTGGGCAGCTGGCAGTGGTTGGCTTGGCTCCATGCTGGACTCCTGAGACCTGCAGCTGGAACCTTCCACCCACCTTCAGTGACCTTCCTGACTCCTGTGACCCATATGGTCTACAGCCAGCAATTCCACACTCTGGCTCCCCATCTGGCTCCTGCAACCCAGGGTCAGGTGCCCATGACTCTGCCCTTTGACAAGACCTGTGGCCTTCAACTGGCAACTCCTGCCAAGCTCCAGTGACCCCTGAGGCCCCCGAAGCCAGCAACTCCACCCTCTGGCTTCCCACCTGGCTCCTGCTGCCCAATGTCAGGGATCAGCATCTCTGCCCTCCCATTCCCGATCGGGTTCTTCTCACCCTTGTGACTGGTGGCAACACTCTCCAGCTCCCCAGTGACTCTGCAACCTGCACACAGCAGGACCCTAGACCAGCAGCACCACCCCCAACAGTGGCAGCACTGTTTCTGACAGTGGTGGCAGCTCAACAGTCCCTCCAACTGGGGTCAAATTAAGCTGCCAGTGGACCCCACTGCCTAGATGCTGAAGACCTTCTGAACTCTCCCACCTTATTGGTGTTTGTGTCCACCAAGACAATTGATTTGGAACTCTTGACCTGGACCAATCACCTGTGGACCCACGAAGGTTATACCCTGGTTGCATTGTTCTTGGAGTGTGGGATTCTCCTCTTCCAGTTTTCACCTGGGGGGGGAGGGATGTGCAAGGTGTATTAGTTGCTTATATCTCCACAGCTGAGATTTCAGCCCAAAGCCATGGTGACTATATGAATACCAGTCGGCACAATCTAGCCCCACCACACCAAGCAGGAGTGCAGAGTTTCAGGCAGTAGTTCTGAATCAGACCTGTGTAAAGCTCTAAAGAAAAATCTCCAATCACCAGTCCAAGTTCTTTGGTAAAGGGCTGGTTAATTACAACTCCAGGAGCCCTCAATTCAATTTCACCTTCCCAGCTTCTCTAGCCAAATGGTGAAAAATAGTCACGGGGCAGGAAACTCTGGCAACATGAATAATCAGAGTAGATCAACTCCCCCAAGGAATGACAAAAGAGACACAACACAACATCCCATTCATAAACAAATGGCAGAGATGTCAAAAATCACATTCAGAATTTTGATTGCAAATAAGATTAACACAATAGAGATAAAGAGGAAATTAGAAATTCAAGGAGCAATTCAAAAGTTGTCTCAAGAATTCAACAAATTTAAAGACAAAATCACCAAAGATTTTGACACAATGAGGCAAGAACTTGCAGCCCTTAAAGATCTGAGACATATAGTGGAATCCATCAGTAACAGAATGAAGCAGGCAGGAGAAAGGATCTCTGCTCAAAGAGGATGAGAAGTGGAGAACAAAAATGGTTCATTCCCTGAGAGAATTGTGGGAACACTCTAAAAGAGCAAACCTTTGCCTCATAGGAATTCCTGAAGGAGAAGGGAATAGTCCGGAAGGCACAGATACTCTACTCCAAGAGATAATTGAGGAGATTTCCCAAGAATGGCAAGAGATACTGAAATTCAGATAGCAGACAGTTTCAGAACCCCAGCACAACTCAACCCAATGCTCTAGACACATTGTAATTAACCTCACCAAAGTTAATATGAAAGAGAAAATCCTGGAAGCAGCCAGACAAAAGAAAATCATAACCTACAAAAGAAATAATATTAGAGGACTGCATTTCTCTCTGCTGAAACTTTTTAAGCCAGAAGAAGATGGTCATCTACCTTCAATCTCCTAAAACACAACAACTTTCAGCCCAGGATCCTGTATCCAGCTAAACTGAGCTTCATTTATGATGGAGAAGTTAAATACTTTAATGTCATACATACATTGAAAAAATTTTCCATACTAGCTCTTCAGGATATCCTCAGACCCATCCTCCATAATGACCAGCACAATGGTCTACCACCAAAGTAAACTCACTCTGAAATTCTTCACCAAGACCCAATTTCCACAGTGGTGAAAAGATTTAAAATGTCCACTGGACTTTCGAAAAACTTGACACCCAAAATACTACCAGGCTTATCAGTACTCTCAATAAATGTGAACAGCTTAAACTGTCCTCTTAAGAGGCACAGGTTGACTAACTGGATACAAAAACTCAGGCCAGATATCCTTTCCATACAAGGATCTCATCTTACCTTAAAGGATATATATAGACTCAGGGTGAAGGGATAGGCTTCTGTAATCCAGGAAAATGGAAATCACAAAAAAGCATGGGGGGCAATGTTATATGCAGCTACAAAAGGCATTAAACCAGCAAAAGTCAGGAAAGACAAGGAGGGTCACTTCATATTTGTTAAGGGCAACACTCATCATGATGAGATGTCAATTATTCACATTTATGCACCCAACCAGAATACTCCTCAATTTATAAGGGAGACCCTAACAGACATGAGCAATTTAGTATCTTCCAGCACCATACTAGTTGGAGATTTTAAGACCCCTTTGGCAGTGTCGGATAGATCCTCCAATAAGAAACGAAGCAAAGAAACTTTGGACGTAAACTTCACCATACAACAATTGGAATTAACAGACATCTATAGAACATTTCATCCTAATAAAAATTAATACACATTCTTTTCTTCAGCCCATGGAACATCCTCCAAAATTGATCACATCTTAGGTCACAAGTCTAAACTCAGCAAATTTCAAAGTATAAAAATTATCCCTTGTATTTTCTCAGATCATCACACAATAAAAGTTGAATTCACCAATAACAGGTATCTGCATACTCATACAAAGACATGTAAACTAAATAACCTCATGATGAATGACAGATGGGTCATAGATGAGATTAAGAAGGAAATTACCAAATTTTTGAAACAAAACAATAATGAAGACATGAATTATCAGAACCTGTGGGAAACTGCAAAGGCATTCCTAAGAGGGAAATTTATAGCATTGCAAGCCTTCCTCAAGACAATGGAAAGAAAGGAAGTCAATAACTTAATGGGACATCTTAAGCAACTAGAAAAGGAAGAACATTCCAACCCCAAATGCAGTAGAAGAAAAGAAATAACTAAAATTAGAGCAGAAGCGATCTGTAAAAGACTGAAACTGGACCCACACCTTTTACAATTAACTAAGATAGACTCTCACTGGATAAAATATTTAAACTTAAGACATGAAACTATAAAAATACTTGAAGAAAGTATAGGGAAAACTCTTCTGTTTTGATTTGTTTTGTTTTATTATTTTTTTTTTTATTAAATCATAGCTGTGTACATTAATGTGGTCATGGGGCACCATACACTAGTTTCATAAACTGTTTGACACATTTTCATCACACTGGTTAGCATAGCCTTTCTGGCATTTTCTTAGTTATTGTGCTAAGACATTTACATTCCACATTTACTAAGTTTCACATATGCCCTTGTAAGATGCACTGCAGGTGTAATCCCACCAATCACCCTCCCTCCGCCCACCTCCCCTCTCGCTCCCCTCCCTTTCTCCTTTCCCCATATTCTTAGGTTGTAACTGGGTTATAGCTTTCATGTGAAAGCCATAAATTAGTTTCATAGTAGGGCTGAGTACAGAAAACTCTTAAAGGAATCGGCCTGGGTGAATATTTTATGAGGAGGATTCCCCAGGCAATTGAAGCAGTATCAAAAATATATTACTGGGACCTGATCAAATTAAAAAGCTTCTGCACATCCAAGAACATAGTTAGTAAAGCAAGCAGACAGCCCTCAGAATGGGAGAAAATAGTTGCAGGTTATACCTCCAATAAAGGTTTCAGAACCAGAATCCACAGAGAACTCAAATGCATTAGCAAGAAAAGAACTATGATTCCATCTCAGGGTGGGCAAGGGAATTGAAAAGAAACTTCTCTAAAGAAGACAGACGCACGATCTGCAAACACATGAAAGAAAGCTCATCATCCTTAATCATCAGAGAAATGTAAATCAAAACTACTTTGAGATATCACCTAACCTCAGTAAGAGTAGCCCACATAACAAAATCCCAAAACCAGAGATGTTGGCGTGGGTGTGGAAAAAAGGGAACACTTCTACACTGCTGGTGGGAATGCACACTAATACGTTCCTGTATTAGGATGTTTGGAGAATACTTAGAGATCTAAAAATAGACCAGCCATTCAATCCTATAATTCCTTTACTAGGTTTATACCCAGAAGACCAAAAATCACAATATAATAAAGACATCTTTGGAAGAATGTTTATTGCAGCCCAATTTATAATTGCTAAGTCATGGAAGAAGCCCAAGTGCCCATCCACCCACAAATGTACTAGAAAACTGTGGTACATGTATACCATGGAGATACAATAGGCATTAAACCAGCTTTACCTCTTTCATGTTTACATGGATGGTGCTGGAACATATTCTTCTTAGCAAAGTATCTCAGGAATGGAAGAAAAAGTATCCAATGTACTCAGCCCTACTATGAAGCTAATTTATAGCTTTCGCATGAAGGTTATAACCCAACTATAGCACAAGAATATGGGGAAAGGGCCAAGGAAAGGGAAGGTAGGGGGGAGGATAAGATAGAGGGAGGGTAATGGGTGGGGCCACACCTACGGTGCATCTTAGAATGGGTACAGGTGAAACTTACTAAATGAAGAATACAAATGTCTACATACAATAACTAAGAAAATGCCACGAAGGCTAAGTTGAACAGTTTGATGAGAATATCTCAGATTGTATATGAAACCAGCACATTGTACCCCTTAATTGCACTAATGTACACAGCTTATGATTTAATAATAAAAATAAATAAATGATTAATAATAAAAAATAAAATAAAAAGCAAAAAAAAAATAAAATGTATAATAGTCCATGATATTAGTATAATAAATTGCACAATAATTCCCCCAAAACAGTAAAATTCGAGCAGAATTAAATGAAATCAAAAAAAAAATTGTTCAAAAGACCAATGAAACAAAGTTTGTTTGTTTTTTTTAATTCAACAAAATTGATAAACCTTTGGCCAACCTAACCAAAAATAGAAGATTAAAGTCCATAGTATCATCAATCAGAAATGACAAACATGAAGTAACAACAGACACATAAGAAATTTAAAAAATCCTTTAGGAATACACAAAAAACTTTATTCTCAGAAATATGAAAATCTGAAATAAATTGACCAATCTTGGAAGCAAGCCAACTTCCTAGACTTAATCAGAGAGAATTGGAAATGCTGAACAGACCTATATCAAGTACTGAAATAGAATCAACTATATGAGATCTCCTGAAAAAGAAGAGTCTGGGACCAGATGGCTTCACATCAGAATTCTACCAAACCTTTAAAGAGGAACTAATATCTATATTACTCAACCTTTTCCAAAACAGAAAAAGAAGGAATACTTCCCAACACATTCTATGAAGCAAATATCACCCTGATCCCCAAACCAGGAAAGATCCAACAAGAAAAGAAAACTATAGACACATATCTTTAATGAAAATAGATGCAAAAATATTCAATAAGATCCTAGAAGACAGAATTCAGCAACACATCAAACAAATTATACACCATGGACAAGTCGGTTTTATCCCAGTTTTTCAAGGTTTGTTCAATATACGTAAATCTATAAATATAATACATCACATAAACATACTAAAAAACAAAGACCACATGATTCTGTCAATAGATGCAGAAAAAGCTTTTCACAATATCCAGCATCCTTTCATGATCAGAACACTTAAGAAAATAGGTATAGAAAGGACTTTTCTTAAACCAATAAGGCCATCTACAGCAAACCCACAGCCAATATCATATTGAATGGAGTAAAATTGAAAATATTTCCACTCAGATCAGGAATCAGGCAAGGTTGCCCATTGTCCTCACTGCTTTTTAACATTGTAAAGGAAGTTTTAGCCATCACAGTTAGGCAAAAGAAGGTGATCTAGGGTATACAAATAGTGTCAGAATAGATCAAACTTTCACTCTTCACAGATGGTATGATTTTATACCTGGAAAACCCCAGGGACTCAACTACAAAACTCTTAGTAGTGATCAAGGAATGCAGTAGCATCTCAGGATACAAAATCAATATTCACAAATCAGTAGCTTTTATATATACCAATAATGAAGCTGAAAAAACAGTCAAGGACTCTGTTCCCTTTACAGTTGTACCAAAGAAGGGAAAATATTTGGGAATTTGCCTAACAAAGGACGTGAAAGATCTCTATAAAGAGAATTATGAAACTCTGAGAAAATAAATACCTGAAGATGTTAACAAATGGAAAAACATACCATACCCATGGCTAGGAAGAATCAACATTGTTAAAATGTTCATATTACCCAAAGCAATTTACAAATTTAATGCAATCTCTATCAAACCACTTCCATCATACTTCAAAGATCTGGAAAAAATAGTACTTTGTTTTATATGGAATGAGAAAAAAACTCAAATAGCCAAGACATTACTCAGAAATAAAAACAAATCAGGAGGAATCACTTCAAACTCTACTGTAAATCTATACTGATCAAAACATCATGGTATTGGCACAAAAATAGAGAGGTAGATGTATGAAACAGAATGGAGAACCATGAGATCAACTCAGACACTTACCATCATTTGATCTTTGATAAACCTATCAAAAATAAAAATTGGGGGAAAGAGTCCCTATTTAACAAATGGTGCTGGGAGAATTGGCTGGCAACTTGTAGAAGACTGAAACTGGACCCATACCTTTCACCATTAACAAAAATTGACTCTCTCTGGGTAAAAGATTTAAACTTAAGACATGAAACTATCAAGATTCTTAGAGAGAGTGCAGGAGAAACACTTGAAGAAATTCCCTGAAAGAATACTTTATGAGAAGGACCCCATAGGCAAATGAAGCAACACCAAAAATACATTATGTGATCTGATCAAACTAAAAAATCTTCTGCACAACCAAGAACACAGTAAGTAAAGCAAGCAGACAGCCCTCAGAATGGGAGAGAATATTTGTAGGTTATGCTTCTGACAAATGTTTGATAACCAGAATCCACAGAGAGCTCAAACTTATCAATAAGAAAAGAACAAGTAACCCCATTTCATTGTGGGCAAGGGACTTGAACAGAAGCTTCTCTGAAGAAGATAGGCACATGTCCTACAGACACATGAAAAATACTCATCATCTTTAATAATCAGAAAAATGCAAACCAAAACCACTTTGAGATATCATCTAACTCCCATAAGAGTGGCTCACATAACAAAATCCCATAACTACAAATGTTGCCACGGATGTGGAGAAGAGGGAACACTTATGCACTACTGGTGGGAGTGCAAGCTAATATGTCCCTTTTGGAAAAAAGTATGGAGAATTCCAGTCGATCCTATAATTTCTCTACTAGGTGTATATCCACAAGACCAAAAATCACTGGGCAACAAAGACATTTGCACTAGATTGTTCATTGCAGCTCAATTAATAATAGTCAAGTCATGGAAGAAGCTCAAGTGCCCATAAACCCATGAATAGATTAATAAATTGTGGTATATGTATACCATGGAGTATTATGCAGCCCTAAAAAAAGATGGAGACTTTACCTCTTTTAGGTTTACATGGATGGAGCTGGAACATATCCTACTTAGTAAAGTATCTCAAGAATGGAAGAAAAAATATCCAATGTACTCAGTACTATTACGAAACCAACTTACAATCAATCACTCACACTTTCATAGGAAGAATAGATCACAACTATGGCCCAAGATGAAGGAGGTAGGAAGGGGGTTGGGAGGTGAGAGAGGTGGTCAGATCAAGGGAGGGTTAATGGTGGGATCACACCTCTGCAAGGGTACATGTCAGATATATTAGTATAGAGTATAAATGTCTTGACACAATAACTAAGTAAACGAGATGAGGTATATATTAACCAGTGTGATGTAAGCATTCCTAATTCTATATGAAATCAGCACATTGTACCCCATAAATGCATTAATGTATACATAATCTATGTGTTTATGATTTAATGAAAAAAACAAAAATAATTAAGTAATTGAAGTGTGAGGAGCTGGATGTCAGCACAATGGCAGAACAGGACTTTCTAGTACTCATCCACCCAAGAAACATCAATTTGAACAGCTATCCATGCATAAAAGTACCTTCATAAGGCCTAAGAAAACCAGATGAAAGATTACAGCACCCGTGTGTAGCACAGAGATAAGAAGATAGGCATTGGAGTGTGTAGGAAGGACAGATTTACATTACTCATGTCACGTCTCCCCCAGTCCCAAGCTGCACAAGTGTGGAGAGAGATATCATCCACTTCAGAAAAGGAGAGGGAACTGAATACTAGACTTTGCCTTGGACCTGAACACTCAGCTCACCCGAGTAATAGTGCTGGGCAGGTCCCCAGGGCCCCAGACTCTGGGCCAGTACCCGTGGGCTCAGCCTCTAAGCCTGCCTTCATACCAGGCTGTTTCCCATAGCACCAGGCTCCAGGTCTTCTCAGAGGACTCAATCCCTGGCCTTGCTCCACTGCCAAATGACTTCAGCAGCCTTAGGCTTCAACATCCCTCAACTCCATTGCCTGCCCCTCCAATTCAGGCTCCAAGGATGCTCTTGGTATTTGTTGGATGCTTGGTACTTGATATTAATACTGCTTTTACACAATTCATATCGTTTGGTCCTGACAACTCTGAGATACTTAAAACTATTAGCTCTGTTTCATAGATAAAGCACAGAAATGTTTTTGTATCCAAGTTTTACGTCTAAGTTTACACAAAAAGTAACTGCAATTAATTAAAATTAGGATCTGTCCCATGCCATTCTTTTTACTCAGATGCAAATTCTTCAGCACTTAAATCCTTCCACCCATTTCATAACTTTGAATCTAACCATCGGCATAAAAAGGTGTTCACAGAGAATTTAGGAACTTTCCACCCCACCAAGGAATTTTCTGCCTCTGTCACAACTAATCATTTGTTAATATCTGTGACAACAATGTCCACTCTATTTAATATGTCTTTACTTTCTGACCACTTAACTTTTTCCTGGAGCCAATTGATAACTAACTGGTTAGTGGGAACTTTACATTAATAATGAGCCTCAGTCTTCCTAAAAACAAGTTTTAAGAACTTTACACATTCCCCTTTCTTTGTATATATTTCAAGCTAACAAATAAAGAACTAATCTATTTAGATGAGCACCAAAATCCTTTGCAACAAAGTTTTGTTTGCTGAATAACTAAATGTGGCCAGTTAATGCTACAATTCCTCAGTGTGGCTGAATAAGGTCTAGAAAAAGATCAATAGGATGGAAATTTCTAGGGAAAATGAAAAGCTATCCTATTCTGAATGAGGGTTTTGAGAAAAGTTTATATTTTGTGCACAGTATTAAAGAAAAAAAGGATTATGGGCATGGGCATCTGCATTGGAGAAAATGGCAGTTCTGGGATGTGGGTTGGACAGAGTGTGTGATACTGATATGAAAGTAGTAAAAATATGTGACTGAATTTTGAGATTAAAAATATAAGGGCAAAGTGCTATGAACTGTGGTTTCAGTAACTCACCAGAGGAAAGAAACTCACATGCTCAGGAGCCCCTCAAAAGGTAGATTCCAGATTCCATATATATATATATATATATATATATATTTATTTATTTATTTATTTTTTTTTTTTTTTCAGATAGGGTCTCACTCTTCTGCCAGGACTAGAGTGCAGTGGCTTTAGCATAACTCACTACTACCTCACACTCCTGAGCTAAAATGATTCTCTTGTCTCAGCAGCCTCAGTGTTAGCTGTTACTACAGCCACGCACCACCATGCCAGGCTAATTTCTCTATTTTTTGTAGAGACTGGCTCTAGCTGTAGAGACTCAGGCTGGTCTTGAACTCCTGGCTTCAAGCAATCCTCTCACCTCGGTTTCCCAAAGTACTAGGATTACAGGTGTGAGCCACCATGCCCAGACTCTCTGTACAGTCTAAATTTCCAAAAATGTGTCTGCCTGAAGGGTTTATATTTATATACGAACTCAGCAACAGAAACATGTGGCCAGGTCTTTTTATATTCCTATCTTGAATATTTTTCCAAAGCTAAATATCTTTATTGTATTTGTGATTATTAAGCACATATACGTTTATAATAAAGATTAGAAAATAACAAGAAATCATCAGGAAGAAAGTAACAAACAAAATCCTAATCAGTATTTCTATTCTGAACACACCCCACTCCCTCCAATTGAATCTCAAGAATTTGCAAGGGAAATGGTGGCTGTTAGTGGGTAGATGGAAGAAAAATAGCTACTTTTTTCTTCTTGTAGCCTAGGAAAGGATAAGTAATCCTATAAATACAACCACTAGAAAGTAACAATGATGGTTAATGTAACTGGGAAGATACAGCCCCTCCCTGGTAATCAGAGAAAGGCAAACTCCAAACACAGGGAGAAGGGGCCACTTTTGATTTCTGGAATTCGCGAAGACAAAAGTGAGTGGCAGGACCTGGTGTGGTGGGGGGTGGGAGGTTAGTAAGCCTGATCCATTTTGTTGCTGGTGGGAGGGGAAAGAGGGGACCAGACTTGGAGGATGACATAATCCTCACGTGATCAGGAGCTGACAGAGCTGGAGTCCTTATATTCCCGGGCTTCTTCCTCCTCTAGGTACCAGCTCCTTACTGCCCTGCAAATGTGGGTGCTTGTGGACACCGGAAGGAAGAGGCAGATTCCTTAAATCTCAACAGATTGGTGTGAAGGAACAACTGGGACCTGGGACAGTAGTGATTGAATCTAATGACTGGAATAGGTCTGGGTTTGCTTTCTCAAACTCCCTGTAACGTTGTCGGAGATAATTGTAGCTTTTGAAGGGGCAGGGGTAAGGGAAAAGTTGAATTCTCTTAAGAGACACTTAAATATTAAGTGATGGTTTCGAAATAATCTGCTTCTCTCTTCCAGGCAAGCTTTCTTTTTATCATTCTCCCTGGTCTTTCTCCAATTCTGTTGGAGAAAATGGTAAGCCTGGGATGTGGGTTGCTGGGTAGAGAAAGGCAGAAATCTTAGGATGAGGACAAGAGAAATTTAGAGATGACTTGAAAATGGTTCGACTCACTCATTGCTGGCCTGCTGCCATGGTGGGGTGGGGCAGGTCTGAGGAGGGAGAAAGTGGGCCTTGCAAGGACCAGGCCTAAGGGTGAGGAGTGGGAGGTGGCAACAAAAAATCCTGGAGCAAAAGGTAGGGATAGGTAGCAAAAAAGGCAGTAGGAAATTTTGGGCGACCAAGGAAGATAAGAATCCCGGATTCATGATAATAGCGAGTGTCTTATTTCTGGAGCTGCGTGTTGATCCAGAGAACTTCCTTCCCACCCGCCCCCTTCCTTTTTGTTAGCAGGTCGGAGAGTCTGTATTCACAGACCTGTGGAAGCAAGAAAAAGAACAGGAAACTACCCTGCGCAGGCACAGGTCAGTGTGAGGAAGGCATTTAGACCGAATCTCTTGGAGTGGGAGTCAAGAAGGGCAAAAGCTGAGTAAAATTTGAGGTTTCACAGTCCTCCTCCGCGTCTGCTCCCCTTCTCCCCGCGGTTACAGAGGCCATTAACCTTGTCTGCTGGGGAAATGGCAGCAGACATTGGGACACTTAAATATTCAGTTCCTGGCGGGGAGAGAGTGGGGGGCGAAGAAGAAGAGACTGGGTGGGGGACGGAGGAGCTGAGGTGTCCCTGCTGTTGGAACTTGTTGATTCTGTACCTGTAGGCCCGGGTAGGAGATTAAGGCGAGTGTCTTGCCTCAAAGAGAAACTGACAATCCTGATTTAAAAGTAACAAAGCAATTGTCTCTGCATTTTCTCCTTGGAATTAAGCAGGAAACAACATCATGCAAAAGCACTGCAAAGAAAATGAAGCAAAGCCCAAATGCAGCGTGCCAAAGAGGGAGGAAGAACGCCCCTATGGAGAATTTGAACGCCAGCGAACAGAAGGGAATTTTAGACAGAGGCTACTTCAGTCTCTCGAAGAATTTAAAGAGGACATAGACTATAGGCATTTTAAGGAGGAAGAAATGACAAGTGAGGGAGATGAGATGGAAAGGTGTTTGGAAGGGATAAGAGGTCTGAGAAAGAAATTTAGGGCCCTGCATTCTAACCATAGGTATTCTCGAGACCGCCCTTATCCCATTTAATTCATTTCTCTGAAAATTCAGGGGTTTTTCTGTTATTAATATTGTCACTGATTTCCTTTTGCATTTTCTTGCTAAATATTTGCCATCATTTTACTCCAATCATTTGGTGTTGTTTAGATTTACATATGACTTGTCAACATTTCATCTTTTGACTCAATCTTATTTAATAAGACGTCTCATTCATTTGCATAGTAAAGTAAAAATAAGAAGTTGCAAAACAGTGTATATGTGTGTGTGTGTGTGTATACACTTTATGTTTACTTTTCTATATAACATAATGCAAGGGAAAGTGTCTGATTTAATATACACCAAAGGTTAACAGTAAATGTGTGTGTAATCTGTATTTTGTTCCCCCTTTTTTTTGCCTATTTGCATCTTCTAATTAAAAAAAAAATGAATGTGCTTGTGTGTGCATATTACTTGTGCCATCAAAAAATAAAAACACATTAAAACAGACAAAATAAAGCAATTTATCAATCCCCTTTGGAAGGCGGTGAAACACTTATTACAAATAAACTCTCAATAACAGAAGCATAACAAAGAAATGTAAACTTCAAATTACTTCTGGATCTCTTAGCCAGAGGAATAAACTGGCTATTATTATAGATGCATGTGTTGAAGACTCAGTCTTTTCACAGAGAAAATATTGGCCTCACAGGACTTTTGTGAGGAATAAATAAGGCAGTCATTCTGAGCTGTGGTTGGTAGGACCTTGTCCCCACCTGTGCATACAGAATCCCCAAACCACCATAGTAGTGTTTTTAAATCTTTTTTTTATCTCGTGGTACACTTGAACCTCTAGTTAAACTTTGGCAGCACACTTAAATTATGTTGGTCAAAGAAAAAAAAAAAAGAGTAAAGAAAAGAATATTCTTACTGTGCTTTGAACTTCTTTTGAAAATAATTTAATGATCTTTAAACATATTCACGGCACACTGTGACACACTGGTTAAAAATCACTGCACTATAGTACCAACCCACCAATTATTTGAGGGAGGGTCTGGAGTGACTCCACTTGTGTCCACTAGGCAAGGGTGGGGGCTTCAATGCCAGCCCTCTGTTGTTGAGCTTTATCCCTGTCTCTTCCCTTGGGTCCTGCCATGCCTGATGGGGCCCTTTGCTCTCTGCTAGTGCACTGGAGTCTCTTAAGTACCAAAACCTCACTGAATTTCCTGGAGTCCTCAGTAGGTTGAACTTTCACTCTGCCTTCTAAAGCTTCTCTTTCTGTTTTATAGCAACACCTAACAGAAATGGGACTGCTCTTGGATTGCTTGGGCTTCAGTGTCTCGCAGAGTCTTTAGCAAAATAGTCATTTCTATTTTCAATCACATGACCTTTCTTCTCCATAGGAGTCAGATGCTTTGAATCCATTTGGGAATTGGAACAAAGTACAAGTTTTAGTGAAATATTATGCTGTAGTCACAGTTGCTGCTCTAAGGAATAAGATTTTGCCCTCCTCTGGTGGGATGACCTCTCCCTGAAGCTTCCTGGGAGACCTGCCTTTATGCTTCAGAAGATCTTTGGGAGACATGTGTACATTTAAACAAAGTAGTGCAGAAAATAGCTTCCCATTCTCCACCCTTTCCCTTCCTGAAACATGTAAAAATATTTCGTAAGGCTAAGATATGTGTGTACATGTGTGCATATATATAATGTATATGTACATACACAAATACATGTACTTTGTAAAACATATATATAATATATACACACATATGTATGCTTTGTAAGATTAATATATACACTAATATATAGTAAGACCTAAAATATATACATACATACATGCACATTTAATACAATTTTTTCCTTTCTTACAATGTGTACACTTTTTTGGCACCCTCTATATACACATATAAATGCTTTTTAAAATGATATTTGTATATGCACTTTGGTGTATATATAAATATAGCTTTGAAGTGTACATACAAATATAGTCTTACAAAGCACATATATGTGTATGTATGTACATATATATACATATAAGCATTATTTCCAAACTTGACTTTTTATATTTTGCATATCCAAGTAAAGACTACAGAATATTTTTTCATTATACTTCTGTTGATTGATACCATGATTAACATAATAGTGGGTACTTATAAATGCTTGTTTAATTAGAATTCTAGTGCCCAGTTTTACATCTGATTATATACAATTGGCAATAACTCTACTTCTCTAAAAACTATAGTTTATATTTTCTAAAGAAACTCATGACTCAGCACCCATAGCACAGTGGTTACAGCATCAGCCACATACACTGAGGCTAGTGGGTTCAAACCAGCTAAACAACAGCTAAACAATAATGACAACTGCAACAAAAAATAGCCAGGCATTGTGGCAGGTGCCTGTAGTCCCAGCTATTTGCGAGGCTGAGGCAAGAGACTTGCTTAAGCCCAAGAGTTTGAGGTTGCTGTGAGCTGTGACACCATAGCACTCTACTGAGGGCAACATAGTGAGATTCTGTCTCAAAAAAAACAAAAAGAGAAACTCATGAAGCAAGGATCATTCAACAAATTTAGTCTACAAAATTATTCTAACATTGTACAATGCAAAGAGTTATCTAACACTATAATCATCTGGAGTGCTTATTTACAATGCAAAATTTTGACACATACACTTACAAACACACTGAGTAAGAGTCTCTATGCATTTGGCCCTGAAATTTCCATTTGGTGGTTATCATGAAATCACTATCTCCAGTACTGCCTCATAAGTCCTCACCATATACCCTGTTTCAGCTAAGCTGTGCAAACAGAATCTTCTTATAATCAAAGACCTTACTGGTTCATAATTCATAATTAAGGGCTGGCCAAAGTCAAAATAATAGTTACCATACCTTGAAAATTTTGGAAAAGATGTAAATAGGGTGTCCCCAAATAAATCTATGTGAAGAATAAGCATTATTCAGCCTTACTGGTAGGCACAAAGACAAAATAATAATAATAATAATAATAATAATAATGACAAAGTATTCCTATCTACGTATTAAATAGGCAAACAATTTTTACTTATAATACTCAATATTGTTGAGGATGTAGGCATTCTCATGAGAGAGTAAATAAATACATCCATTGTTGTATTTTTATTTGCAATAAATTCCAAAAACTGTATGTTTTTTATATTCTATGACTCAATAATTCTACTGCTTCAAATTTGTCCTAAGGAAATAATCATGGTGATGAATAAATGCTTAGCTATAAGCATATTTACTAAATGATTTCACATATTTGCAATTTCTTTTGTTTTCTTAGCAAAAGAAAGACTCAAGCAACATGGGCTGTGCAATCAAAAGAAAAATGAACGTAGATTCTTACTCATCATAACACAAAAATGTATCCCAATTGGATTAAATGTGAAAATGTGGAAAGCAAAAATAAAATATTAAAAATAGGACAAAGTTTATAATTATGTGATAGTAATTATTTTCAGCAAGAAAAAAATGCAGAATTCATAAAGGAAAATCATAAAAGGTTCAATGACAAGAAATATCCTGGAAAATATATTTGATACTATGATTGATAATCGGAAAATATTCCAGTATTCCAATAGCTCTTATAAATGGAAAAGAAAAAGATAAACCAGTAAAAATATATGCATTCTATATAATCCAGCACTTTCATGCTTTGAATTACAATACAGATATATTTACACAGGTGCATGGGAAAGCATAGGTAGATGTTTATTGTGGCACTGTTCATAAGAATCAAAATATTGAAATCAGACTAAGTCGTCAATAGAAATTTAGTCAAACTGTGGTCTGTCTATACCAAGAAAAACTACATACTAATAGTTTAAAAGAATGAGGTTCTTATATTGAAGCATCTTCAAGAATATTGTTGAGTAAATATAACAGGACAGTAGCTGTTCTATGATAAAATTTAGTTAAATGCAAAGCAGAGATGTATAAATTTTCTGGATGAATATATCAAACTGATAAGTGTTTAATTGTGGAAAGGAGATTGAAATTAGAGGTGAGGTTAAAGTAGTGTATTAGAATGTACTCAACTATACTTAGTTAATAAAAATAACCCCAAATTCCAGTGTCTTAAAAAATTGATTACTCTTTCACGTCATAGTTCAACAAGGGTTATTGGCTTTCTTGCCTGGCTCTCCTCCATTGATTTTTCAGGTATCTAGCCTGCAGTTTTCTTATAGTCATGTATTCTAGATAGCACACATGGTTTCCAAGGTTACTGAACAGAGCAGAGGGATTACCTGGGGCTGCTCATAAGCCTTTAAAAGTGTCTTATATTATATTTTATGGCTTCGACATATGTGTAAGAGCAGCTTGGAAATGTAAAAGAACATACACTTTTTTTTTTTGTAGAGACAGAGTCTCACTTTATTGCCCTTGGTAGAGTACTGTGCCATCACAGCTCACAGCAACCTCCAGCTCCTGGGCTTAGGCAATTCTCTTGCCTCAGCCTCCCTAGTAGCTGAGACCACAGGCACCCGCCACAACGTCCGGCTATTTTTTGTTGCAGTTTGGCGGGGGCCGGGTTTGAACCCACCAGCCTAGGTATATGGGGTTGGTGCCCTACTCACTGAGCCACAGGTGCCACCCAAGAACATACACTTTTTAACCAAGCAATCTTACTTTCAGAAATTCAGTCTATAAAAACAAAAGCATGTATACAAACATGTTAGTGGTAAAACACAGAAATAATTTCAAGTTAATTAATAGGGAATCAGTTGAATAACTTAAAGAATTTTCATTTCACAGAAGGTAGATTCATTTGCATATGCATTTACTAACTTCTATAAAGTCTTACAAGACTCCCAAGATGTACAAAAGTTATATAGACATGTAACTCAAAGTCATATAAAGAAATAAAAGTAAAGGTAGCTATATAGGAAATTATAAAACCAAGAAGTATTGTATATGTGTTTTATAACTCCTCTTTTTTCTTATCTGACAAAAGACAAATGCATAAAACAATAATAAGAAAGCTATGTTAATATGTAAGGTTGGTATAAAGATATTACTTGTATCAATAAAGACATAAAACAGGGATGAAGCTATAAGTGAATAAAGTTTTTGTATTGAATATAAATTGTTATTGGTATATAAAACAAAAACTTGTTACAAAGTTGAGACATTAATTCTGTTCCCCAGGGGGACCAATAAAGAAAAAAGTTAAAACATAAAAATAGATGAGAACAAAATCAAAGAATACACAGGAAAAAAATAACCACACAAAGAGCATTAATGGGGAATAGAGGAATAAAAAAGGTATAGATATATAGAAAAGTAAAAGAGCAGAAGTAAGTTCTTCTCTATCAATAATTACTTTAAATGTAAATGGGTTAATGTTTTCAAGGTATCCAGGATTTATTTCAATCAGGTATGGTAAGATATACATAAACAGAAATGATTATCACGAAAAAAGACGTTTTTATAATTATAGTTCCCCTGAAACAGAAAGTACAGCATGCTATGGCTACATAAGACCAAAAAGGCTATTCCAGCATTAGTCATAAGGCAGAGAAAATGAGGAAAAAATGAAGGCAAGAGCCTAATTTTTGTAGGAAGGAACAGGTGTGGAAGGGTAAGGTTTGGATTTGGCTAATCTGAATAATTTCAGTGTTTCAGAGATACCTCTAGCTGTTTATTAGCCAGAACTGGAGTAATTAGGGCTAGTGAATAGTGGTCCAGAAAAAAAAAAAAAAAAAAAAAAAAAGGTGGTGGTTGGTGGTATATTCTTTTAATTGGTTGGTTTGAAAATTAAAGGGGTACACAAACCTTAGTTGTTGGCTACCTCTAGG
>CAUYPK010102587.1:0-44044 GCA_963574355.1 Loris lydekkerianus
AACCCAACTATACCACAAGACTATGAGGAAAGGACCAAGGAAGGGGAAGGGAGGGGGGAGGTTTGGGTGGAGGGAGGGTGATGGGTTGGGCCACATCTATGGTGCATATTTTTATCTATAATAAAAAAAAAATAAATAAAAAAATAAAAAAAAATAAAAAAGAATTTCTCCACCATTCACACATATGCAATGAGGACAAAGCAGAAAGTCAGACAGGAAGGTTACATGAAAAATCATCGGAATTTATAAAACAAACACATTTCACTGGAAGTGGTAGAAGGCTTCCAGCAAAGTGTGGCAGGATCAGGATAAACCAGCTTTGCTCTCCTTTCTGAAAAACAAAGGGCAGAGAGACCAAATGAGAAGAAAATCTCAAACCACAATCTGAAGAGTAGATGCCAAATGCAGTGAAATTTAGACCATTCTATTTTAAATTTCAACCTGTTTATCTCCTACCACTCCTGAATCCTTCGGTCTGCATTCCTCCCCAAAGTATTTATCACTTTTTATTACATTATATAACTTTTATATTTTATTGTCACCCCCCCCCCCTTTGTCCCCAATAATGTAAATTCTGTAAAGGTGAGTTTTTTTGCATTTCAAAGACTTAGAACAGGGCCTGGAATTTAGTGACCTCTCAGTAAATATTTTTGCATAAATGAAGTTGCTTCTGTGGATCCCATGAGCATGTAGAGCCCTCCATGAGGAGATGGTTAATGAAAGTATAAACTGTTCATATACCACAATTTATTAATTCATTCGTGGATCGATGGCCACTTGGGCTTTTTCCATGACTTAGCAATTATGAATAGGGCTGCAATAAACATTCTGGTACAAATATCTTTGTACATACACCATGGAATACTATGCAGCCTTAAAGAAAGATGGAGACTTTACCTCTTTCATGTTTACATGGATGGAGCTGGAACATATTTTTCTTAGTAAAGTATCTCAAGAATGGAAGAAAAAGTACCCAATGTACTCACCCCTACTATGAAACTAATTTAGGGCTTTCACATGAAAGCTATAACCCAGTTACAACCTAAGAATAGGGGGAAGGGGGAAAGGGAGGAGAGGGACGGGAGAGGTGGATAAATGGAGGGGGATAGGTGGGGTTATACCTGCGGTGCATCTTACAAGGCTATATGTGAAAATTAAATGTGTAAATGTAGAATGTAAACGTCTTAGCCAATAACTAAAAAAACGCCAGGAAGGCTATGTTAACCAGTGTGATGAAAATGTGACAAAAGGTCTATGAAGCTAGTGTATGATGCCCCATGATCATATCAATGTACACAGCTATGATTTAATAAAAAAAATTATCAAAACTATTTTTTCTTGAATTCAACCTTATAAAGAAACTCAAGTAAAACAATCAAAATTTCTATAAATATTTTTTATAAAGATGATATTAAATACTGAAAGATATGTCTGAAGACCCTAAGGAACAGTGATGACTCTACCTTATTTAATGAATGCTGCTGAGGGGTGCAGATGTATCATCTGTGATATAATAATTCTCCAAATGGACTTGACTGAGGCCGCCAAGTTCCTCTTCACCCAATCTGAAGAAGACTCCTTCAATCCTGCTTTGCACAGATTCCCCAAAGAACCTGTGGCTAGAAATCAAGGGAGTTGTAAGTACAAAGAGAGAAAAATTACATTTTCCCTTACCATTAAGTTCAATGGAGAATTTTTCTCAATTATAAACTTAGATAACAAATCTCAGTAGTGTTAGCATTACGTGAGAGTTTGTCACTGGTAGAAATCATTTGTTTTCCATATTGCTGTTATTACAGATCTTAAAATGGCATTTTATATTCATTAATATTTCATTAATCAAAGAGCACTTATATTTCTTCAGTACAAATTTATTGTTTAGATATTTTATAATTATATTTCAATATAATTGGTTTGTCTTATGAATGTACATGTTTCATTTTATGCCTTTAAAACATACTGAGAAGGAAGCTAAAGCTTCAGCTGCCTGTAAAAGGGATTAAAATATCTAAAAGGTTGAGAATTCCTGTTTTGAATGTTTTTGTCAGCCCCACCCCCAATTCTTTTCTCCTGAATTATAGGAAACAGGTTAGATCCTCTCTTGGTTCTGGTAGAAACAGATTAAGAGAAAAGGCACAACAGTCACAATCCGCTAAAAGACAAATTTAGTGCTTATCATTTCCAAGAATACAGCTTCTTTATTCTCCATAAAATAAAATCACATTCCACAGATGCCAGATCCCCCTATCACTGGCTTACAGATGGGTTTCCTGCCAGTCAACAACTGCAGTTGCCAGGGCTTCTGCTCTGACATTCTGATAAGGTTAGAATAATGGTGTACATATACCTTTATAAAATAACATTTTTAAGGCAAATGATTATTTCACAACGGCTTTCTGACATTGTCCTTATGCAAGGAAGTAGTTAAGCCAATCAGATCTGAATCAGAGGGTCATTCTCCTTTACTTCAGTCAATAGCAAGACCACTTACCTCTTGCTGCTTTTTATATCGTATGCTGACAGTAGTTCTAGTGTGTTGCATTACTATCTTCATAGCGTAAATATTAAAGTATATGAGCAGATAAGTAGTATATATATATACACATATGTAGTATTTTTTAATGTTTAGAATTTGAATGATCATAAATACACACTTCTGTTTGATGAAAGATGGAAATGGCAGTATTGGTAGTATACTAACAGTATGGGGAAAATCTATATTTCTAGTATTTATGTCAACTTAGTTGTTTTCAACTTCAAAACTCAGCATGCATTCCAATGCACTGCATAAACCTGACTGTATTAAATAGCAAAATTACCACCTATTCCTATAATGCTGTGGGTACATAAAAAATAAAAAATATGATTTCATATATATGTATACACATACTCATTACTAGTTATATTATTATAACTAGTAATCAAGGACTAGTCGTGTACCTCAAGGTTTTTTATAATCACAAAAATGCCCTTGAAATCAGTGTATTCTTTGTTCAAGGAAAAAAGGAAAGTCACACAGTCATGTGCTCTAGTTTCAAAATGAATTTTTTCCCTGCATTACTAGCATTTATATTGGGTTTTATTTATCAGGCATAAACATAATACTGTCTATAGTTTCTATAAACCTTGAAAGTCAAAAGGCTGAAAGAAAGAAAGTTCCAGAAATAGGATTTAGAAACTGTCCTTTCCACACTGTTTTGCTAAGTATATGGGAGCCATTTACACAATATTAGTTCATCCATTTGTATAATGGAAGGTACAGGCTTACTCAAAAGATGACTATGGGTATTAATTGAAACAATATACAAATACTATGCCTGGCAGAAAGTAGCTTCCCAATAAATATAAATTCCATTATCTTTTCCCCCTTTAAATGACATCTCAAGACCTTATTACACATAGAACTCAATAAAATATCCACTTTAGTCAAACACCTTACACACAACATCACAAAATAAAATGTTCCCAGTCCCCAGAAAAATGTGAATCAGTTCTGCAGAATGGTGAGCTCCATGGTTAAATGGAGAACATAATCCCAGCTAAAACTATTCAAATTCTAAAAATGAAGTAACACTGTTTGGGCCAAATAAAGCACCAAAAAGGCAGCATTCTGTCTGCTTAGCAAACCTGCTACAATCATCAGAGATGAGCAGGGAAAATAAATTTCTCAGCTATGGAGTCTTCTTTTTTGGCATGGGAGTCTCCTAAAAGGTTCCAAAGAGGTCTTGTGACCCACTGCTAGTCTATCGGTGTCCCCATTACTATCAATTTTCATTATTGAACCAACCTAAGGCCACCCAAAGAAGAAATTCATTCAGGGTCCACCCAAGTATACAGTGCATCAAACTACAGAATGAACTCCTGCTTCTCTGAGCAATAACCATTCCCTTTTATGATACTTCTTTGTGTGAGGAAAGGACAAAACAGTAAAAACTGAGGAGTGTCAAGAAGTATAAAGAGAAATGTAAAGAAGCAGCCTCTACCTACGTACTTGTCTGCAAACAGAGGCAGGAATATTCACCAAATAGTGCCCTGCATTCAGGTAGCAATCCCCAGAGGAAAGCTCTCTTCAGTGGACATTTCCCCTATACTCTTTAATGAAAGCATGACTATTTTGTTTGCGGGTTCAAATATTCTGCCTAAAAAATATAATTTATGGAAGACAGTTTAAGTCCCTCTTTCATTTTTGTCTTCTTTTTTGCAAGGTGGGGAAAATATGAATCACATATCCAGCCATCTATGACTGCTAATGCCACCTAACTGGGGAGTTCAGGGATGTGAAAAGGTTAAGTGAACTTGATTCATCTACTCTCAAAGACTGTCATTGTGAAAATGAGCTGCTACACAAAGGTGAAATTTAAGCCATATTTCTCACATTGGCCCACTTGCTTCCCTGAGCTGATGGATATGACTTAAGATGTATGTCCCTCCTCAGATCTATGAGTATATGCCTGGATTTGTGGAAAATGGGAAGCAAAAGCTGGGGAACAGGGACATTCACAACATACAACTAGGCCTGAAGTTAGTAAGGTTGCAAGTTCATGATCAGCCAGGGTTATCAGGAATATGACAACATATAAGTATAAAGAGAAAGTGCACATTAAATGGGAAGTGACTGAATTGGGCTGATCTACATTCTCTGTTTGGGACTAGACAGTCAACGAAGCTGAGGTTACATCAGCATAGCCAGGACAGAGGAGTAAATATAGAGGGAGTGAGGCTGTACCTCACTGCTGACCACCTACCAAACCAGGAGCAGGCAGCAACCTGCTCGTCGACTAAGGAGATGAAGTGGATTTTTCTCAGTGCTGTGGCCAAACTCACCAATTAGCAAACCAACTTGGTATAAGAACCATTATAAAGTAGGAGCTCCCAAAGGAAACACCAAAACCGATAGATTCCTGGCATCAGGTCTCCAGGAATGTCTGTGCTCAAAGGTGTTCTATCAGCTTTGTGGTTCTTGGTGCTCCGCCAGCTTTGGAGGAGGGCCCTAGCTAGCAAAAGCAAGGACAGAGATGATGGTCTGGCACCTGAGGTGTGCAGCACCAAGTGACAAGCAGACTGTCTGGCAGAACCTAACCTGGAACGTCAAAATTAATCATTTATGAAGACAGAAGCCCAGTCACATAAACTGCACAAAGGTATCCAGTGACTTTAACCCAACAGAAACAAAGCTTTCCAGAACTCATACAGGTTTACTGTTTCAGGGTAGTAGCTACTAAGCTATTTCCAGATGCTTTTCTTTACCATTAACTTACAACCAATCTTTTTACAAAAGACCATCTAGGCAGATGCAGATTGTCCGCCAAAGATTCTGGTTTCCCCATTCAATGCAAGTAGCTGTTGCCAACAGCAGAATGCACGTCAGGGGCCACATTCCTCAAATGGTGTCAAGGGAATGGCTCTTGTGAGAGTGAAGGGTGTCACTTCCAGCCAAGTTTCTCAAGAAGCAGGTGTGCCTACTTCATGTTCCCATTCTCCATTTGCCAGCTGGGTGCAGAGGACTGTGCAGCCCTAAGGGAAGGCTGAGCCACAGGAGGAGGGGAGCTAAATCCCTGAGTCATCATGAGGAAGGCCACCTGCTAGCCAGTGACACCAGCCCTGCATGATCATGTGACTGATTAGACATATACAGCCAGTGAGAGGTGTAGCAGCAACAAGTACAGTTCTAATCAGTACACAAGATACACACCGCACAATTTAAATCAGCAAACGAGAAAATCAGGGTGTATGAACATGTATAAAGTCAAACTTTAATGGTAACACACAAAAGTACATGGTTTTTGTATATATAAGATTTGTAGTGTTTCCTGCACAGATGTAAACAAACTTGATGTTGGGACGACATTAATCTTTGCCCGGCTCCTCGTGAAGCCTATATCATGAACAACCAGAGGATTGGCTGAAATGCACATCTTACAGTCAGGGGATGTGGCTTCACATTCTAACTCCACAACTTACTGGCTGTGTAAACTCAGGCAAGTTATTTAACCTCTCAAAGCTTTCACTTCCTGAACTGTAAAATGAGGATAATGAAAATACTTCATAGGATTGTTGTGAGAATATAATAGGATAATCCAGGTAAAATGCTTGAAAAAACACATTCTACATGGAGCTAACTGATGTGCTCAAACTGAGCCATTGTTAATATTACTTAAAAACAAACAAACAAAAAAAAAAAAACAGAAGTCTGGCTATCAGAAATGATAATGAGCTGAGTCATAGTATGTCTCTGAAATATGAGCATAGAGTAAGCCAGATTCTACGTGACATCGCCTGACACCTGGGAGAGATTAGGAGGCAGGGTGCCAATCAGATGCCGTGGCTCAAAGCTGCTCTGGAGCACAGCAGAATTCCTCACTTCCATGTACATGTGGCAGGATTCCAAACTGCACCTGCCCACGCAGATAAGCCTTCTGATAATCCTGAGGATTAACGCAGAGCCTGGATAGAATTTAGCCTGTACCTTGCTGACTGTAGGGCCTGAAAATCAGTGGAATTAGAGAAGACAGTGGCTAACATCAATAGTCTTTCAAGGACAAGAATTTGAAGTCCTGGGTGGCACCTGTGGCTCAGTGGGTAGGGCACTGGCCCCATATACTGAGGGTGGCAGGTTCGAACCTGGCCCTGGCCAGCTAAAACAGCAGTGACAACTGCAACAAAAAATAGCCAGGTGTTGTGGTGGGCACCTATAGTTCCAGCTACTCAGGAGGCTAAGGCAAGAGAATCACCTAAGCCCAAGAGCTGGAGGTTGCTGTGAGTTGTGATACCATGGCACTCTACCAAGGGTGACCAACTAAGACTCTGTCTCCAAAAAAAAAAAAAATTTTTGAAGTTCTTCAGCAACCCAATTAATTCTGCCCACAAAGTCATCAAAATTATATCAAATTATATACTTTCCTAATTTTTTCATCAGGATTATGAGTTTGAATTACATTTCTATTCAAAGAAAATTGGGTAGTGGTCCTATGATCTCAGAAAAGGCTAGCCATGTACTGCAGATACATGAGACTTTGATCCATAGGAAACATGCCCCTTTCCATAGCTCTGTCCCTGATAAGAAGCCTCTCATCTCTGGTCTCTGAAGGATCCAGAGTGTCCAGTGTTTTGTCTTCTATACCACACATTGGAGGAAGAAGAATTGTCTTGGGCCACACATTAAATATATAAAAACTAATGAAAGCTAATGAGCAAAAACAAGGTCTATGCATATTTTTTGTGATATCCACCCCCACAGATGAGCAAAAAATTCTTCATATAATCCTCATGCAGCCGGTGGACCACAGGTTAAACACCCCTTCACCCACACACATAAAAGGTCCAAGGTTCAACTCACATGTCATGCCTCAGAATGTGATTTTCTTCAACATTTAACTGTCTCCCCTTGAAGAACAAATTATGCAGCCCTAAAATAAATGCTAATCTTTTAGCCCATGGAGAAAAGGCAACAAGCAACCAAATATCTGCTCATCACAATGAGTTTAAATGAAGCATGATTTAAACTGCTCTTATGTGTATAACCCATGATCTTTATTAGAGTTTACTTTGCATAATTACCTCAGGGAACTATGAGAAGCCCAGAGTTGTTTCTGAATCTTGATTTGTTATGTGCTGCTACACCCAAGGAAGTAAATACAAACAGGAGGGTTTTGCCAAACTCCTTGGATTCTTGAATTATCCCCCCCAAAATGAGAATCGTAGCATCCTAGAATCCTTTGGGTGGCTGAAAATACACTGCAAGCCAAAGCAAAAAAATCAACAAATCATCTCCATACTTTGGAGAAAAGCAGAGAGCTGCTTAGGGGGCAGTTACAATTACAGTAGTATTTATACAGATTTGTTCCCCCAAAGTTAATCCAGAGGACTTGCATCAATGTCCTTAAAAGAGCTATTATTTGGAATAAATGTAGCCTGAAAGAGCTATGGGGAAAAGCAGGTTGTCTTATAGGAAATAAGGAGAGCTTATTGGAAATAAGAAGAGCTTATACTACGAACTGTCCTCTGGGCAAGTCACAGGGAAAGAGCTTGAAGACTTTAGATGCTCTAGGTTTTATAAGAAATAGAGAAATAGTGAAAAGACCTGAAAAGCTGCCACAGTCTGAGGAAATGACAAACCCAAGACTTTCAAAGCTGCCCCCAAATAAAGAGAAATCCCAAGGAAACTGCCACTTAGCCCTTCTGGGACTATCTTAGAGAGACGTTGAGACTTACATTCAGCCAAGAAGGGTCAGAACTCCTGAAATCTCCAGTCCTACTCTCCATAGAACAGTCGATCTTCAGGCAAACGGAAATACCATCCTTCCTGTTTATGTATATTCAGGAGGAAAAGAAATGCATCCTTCAAAGAGAATAAATACTAAATATTTATTAACCAGATGATTTTAAATTTCAGAAATCCTGGTGGAATTTCAACCCATAGGATTCCTCATAAAGGATATGTCAGGAAACAAGGGTTACCATGATCCAAAATATCTTGCATTGATAAACCAGAGTTGCCCTACTGAAGCTCCATTTTAATTTCTAAGGGGAAGGCATATTTCAACCTAGCAGATTTGGGGAATATAGAAAAAATATAAGAAGTCACCTCAACCAGTGGTTTTAAAACCATTTCACAGAGCCTCAGGGAGCCTCCAGAGAAGCAGTAGTGACCACTCCATTTTACTGCTGAGGATGAAGAGAGGTTAAGGGCTGGATCAGACTGGTCAGAAGTAGGCAAAGCCATAGCCCAGGTTTTCTGCTATCTACTATTTCAAACACCATGGCACTCTGTTTCTCCCTCATGTCCTATATTATCATTTTTCCATATAATTTTTTTCTCAGAGCTCTTTATTCAGATTTTCTGAAAGTCCTAGGCTAAGAGCATACCCACATGGCTTACAGTGAATAGGACCCAAGATCAGGCATATCTCATAACCATTGGGGGACCATTGGACCTACCTTGACTCCATTCAACAGGAAAGTCACAGAGAAAATTTCAAGATCTAGATACCAATAAGAATCTAGCCTAATCCTAACGTTATTTCACATGAATAGAATTGGCAGTCCCACGTGGGATTTGAGGGCATTATTGTGTGTCTCTCCACTCTAAATCACCTCCTTTGTTCAAGTGAAGATTAACATTTTGACATTATTCGAGAATAAAGCCATGTGGCCAGGAATTCCCTGGGAGACACAAAGCAGTCATCAGCATGCAATAACATAGTCTTACGTGTGAATTGGTGCACATATGTCAGGTCAACCAATTGCTATGAAGCAATAGAAACGGGAAAAATGCTGGTACATTTAAGCATGAATGACAGAGAAGGAAAATACATAGAAATATATATTCATTTTTTGAGGAAAAAAATTGAATGAATGAATGAATAGATGAGACAGTCTCAAATATAAGGTTGTTGGAGAGACCCACAAATCTCTAAAGTGAAAGCCAGGGCAGACTCAGACACGCTGGGGACATAGGGTGCTTAGGAGCAAAAGCCTAAATGGACAATCCATGATCAGAAAAGGGAAACGAGAGAGCAGAGATCTTCACCAGCTTTCAGCTTACCCAGGGCTAGCCTTTCCTAATTCTATTTCCAAAATTTAAAAGAAGGCTATTGTTACTAGAATTGAAGCATTATGAAATTATTAAAAGAAGGGTGGGTTTAAAATGTACATACATGTATAAACATATATGGGTATGTATATATAAAATTATCTGATTTGTTAGGCATTATTTCATTTCTTGTCTCTTTCCTGTGTTTGCATATGGTGACATTCTAAATGGCTTTGAAGATAATCTTCAATTCTAGCTATTCAACTGTGTTAATGTCCTCAGTATAGCTTTCTGAAATCCTCACCTAATATTCAGATTGATTTTCAACTGCCCTTAGGAAATTTGCTAAAATTTCCAGTCATAGTCAGTTAGGGGGATGTGATTAACAGTGCCATCATGCCTGTCTAGGTGACTTCCCATTTGTCAGCCTTTTGGATCCAAGACCCAAAATATTTCTGTGTCCTGGTGTCAAAAGTGAACTCAAAACTTTGCTGTGGACATAAGTTCTTTCTGCCAGCTCTTTTGTTCCTTTTTCCAATCTCATTTGAAAACCTTTGTACTGACTTGTCATTTTGCCTTCTCTTTGCATCTTTCCTCTCTTTGTCATTTACCCATGTAAATCATTTGAAGGTATTCTTCAAATGCTAATAGCACAAAGCAAGGTTGCATCATGTGGCATTTTTAATGCCATTTTAAAGGTTAATAGCTCTTGGTGGGTTTCTTGATGACTCTGCATGCTCATCAAAGAAACGTCCCAGTGCCCCACCCCCACATTACCACAGTGGTTCATATTCGGGAGCAATTGTCAGAGTCAAATTCTAAGCTTTCCTATTGAGAGCCAATGTTTGCAACTCTGTGGTTGTCTAGTTGGATTGACCAGTGTAATTAGCACACACTATGCAGCATACCACTCTTTCACATTTGTGTGACTTAAAATAAGCCTCTGCATTATTTTCCTTTTTTTGGATATCAACATTTATTAGCATATTGTCAGAGAAATACTCAATTTAAATGCCTTCTCACCATTTATAACCTTGTGATAAAAGATTTACAATTTTAAAGACATTTTGAAAGTGGATGTTAACTGAAACGCCTGTGCCTGCTAGCCAATTGAAGAAAAATCTTTCCTTTAAAAAGGAGGAGAAGAAAAGCAGTGATACAATTTTTTACAAGAACAATGTTCTGCTGCAATTTGCTAGAGTGAGAATTTCTAAAAGCCTGCCTTGTAGGAAGGCTTACTTTAGAAAAGCAAAATTTCAGTAACTTAACAGGCTCCCAAGCCCACAGAGACATAATTACATTTTTCTCTCTTTTAACTTATAATTTCTTCAGATTCTCAGGTTGCTGCTGCAGAGCTACAGAGATCTGGTATATCCAAAAATGGGACTTCCATTTGATACTGTCTAATTTGCTTTTCATTTCCAACTACAGAAGTCCAATTTAAGCCAATGAAGCTGATACCAAGAGTTTTATTTGGGTAAAAATCTAGGACAACCTATATCTTGAGTCTAATTATCACTTGATCTCACATTTAAAAGCCTTTGTATCCACTTAAAAGCAAACTCCTTAAAATTCCTGCTATAGAATTGGTATAGTTTGATTAAAGGCCTCATGAACAATATAGGTTAATAACCAATATAAGTCCCCCTTTAAAATTAGACACATACCCTCTGCAGTGAAAGAAGTATCACAGTGCATTGTAAGTGTCTAGTTCCCCAAAGAAGTTCCTTTGCTTTCTAGAAGTGAAACAATTTGTTAGTTAACTCAAGGCAAAGACAAAAGTGGTAGTTTAAGCTGAATGATGGGATTCAAGTGTCTTTGTGCCAATAGAACTCAACAGAACAAAAAGGAGTTGATGAAATCCCACTTCTTATGAGAAAAATCTTAGGCTGTATAAGCCATTTATTTTTTAGTTACAAAAGCTGACCAAGTTCCAGAAGCTTCAGTACCTTCAAATAGAAAATACAATTGAAACAGTAGGGGGTTAGCCAATTGAGTCTTTAAAAATATATAATGGGGTAGACACATTCCACACAGAACACTCCAAAAGATCAAGTACAGAACAGATCAAAAAGAACCTTCTCCTTTGTAACCATAGGTAATTCCTGATTCCATAGCAAGGCTGTAAAGCCAGCAAACATTTCCTAAATCATGGCATTTGAAGGCTGGAACAAACCTCCAGAATGTCTCCTAACTTACATAAAATCGGTGACTATTAGACTAGTAGATCAAAAGAAGAAAAAAGTAAGAATAGGATATGCTTACTGAGCAACCTGTGTCATTAAAACCACTCTAAAAGATTAAGCAAAGAGATCTTCAGCTTTGATTAATCGATGGAACTATTCACAATCCAGTGATAGGGAGCCTTGGCCCATTCAAGCTTAAGACACAAGCAATAGATTCTTCTAGCTCGCCCCAAGCTTAAGACTGCAGTAAATTACTTTAACTCATCTTTTAGTCACATAAAACTGAAATTTATGAAAAGTTCAAACTCTCACTTCCCTACAATGCCTCCTAAAGAAAACTCATTGATGACTAATTGATACAAAGTCATCCTAGGGGAAAAGAGGGATGTCATATTGAAATTACACACCCTGAAGGGAACTATAGTAGTAGATCCAGCACATAGTCCATTTTCATGATCTATTAAATTATAAAGGAAATGAATATTAATTTCAGTAATTATTATAACAAAGTAACAAGGTAATTGTCCTGTGCTAAGGCAAGATAAAAATTATATATTTTTCATGGAAAGAATGAAAAAAGAATGAATATATTCTTCAGTAATTTCCTAGGTAATTAACAAATACAATGAAAGCATTTCACTTTCTAGTAACTGATAGAAATAATGAGCAATGGAGAGGGAAGGGCATATGAAAAGGAGAGGAGGCCAGTTCAGGGATTGGAAAGGCATTCTTAGCAAAAAAAGGGAGAGAGAAAGAGCAGAGTCTGAGTCTGAGCAGAGTTAGCTCATTCTCACGCAGCTTGAAGAGACTTTATTAGTATGGTTGGAATTTAGGTGGGGTTCTGAGAGGTGAGGGAAGTCATCTTTTTTCTGTGGGGTGAATGATGCTGTGTCAGGGACAAATCTTAGAAGGACACCCTTCTACAGAAGTGTTAATCTTGCACCAGGGTCTTAGCACTAATGTCACCCAGGACCAGGGTAGGAGGTTGCTTGTTCTGATGTTTCCCAGGAACACTGGCCCTGAAATATTCCTGCTATAGAATTGGTGGGCTATAGAATTGGGGTGTGGGGAGGGAGTTTCTGTGGTCATGCCATTTGGCCTCTGACCTGCTTTCTATCACTAGCTGCCCTCCCACGATGGATGTACTATTGCCAGAGTCATGACAATTTCTTGCCCACAGCAACACAATAAAATTGATGAAAATATCTAAATGTCTCTACTATACAACATAGAAAGAACTATTGGCCTCATGCTGCTCTCAACCACACCTGCATCCATAGATGGCAAATTGCCACCAGGAGCTTGGGTGAAGGAAATTTAAAAAAAAAAGAAAAACTATATATTTAAAGCATCTACTTAAATGTTTTAGAACATAAGAAACCCTTTGTACAGAAGAAAAAGAACAACTTTCTTTTTTAAAACTCAATTTTTTTTCACTAGAAAAGTAATACATACGCATAATAGAAATTTCAACAAAGTAGAATTTTCAGAAAAATAGAAGGAGGTTATAATCTCTCACACAAATCAACCATTCAACTAAGATCTTGATATATTTCCTGTTTTCCTCCGCCTTTTTGTTTTTGGCAATATACATACCCACACACACATGTATAAAATTCTGATCACATAGAGATCAATCAGAATTAAGGAACATTCAAAAGTGGTTTGTAATCACCAAAGGTTGTGGAAGCTAAGTGACTAAATAATCTAAAACCTGGAATAACATTGTATTAGAGGTTTAGAAGGTACTATATATAAAACATACATATGCCTACATGTGTAGATACTGTATTCTTACAGTAGGTGACACATTTTGGGGCAAAACAAAAATAAAAATCTCACCCTAAGAATTCTAAAGTCAATTCCAAATAGGAATTCTGAACATATTTTAAACGGTATAAATTTACTTAGAATGTGTATATATTTTTTCCATGATACGCTGAGTCCTTTATGTGGCTCTTACTCCCCAAAGGAAACAGCCAGGCCCTTGGTAACAGACTGCTTACATGGGACTGCTTTCCTTATGGAAGGGGCATGGATTTGTTTTTCCTGGAGGAGTGAATGTGTGTGTGTGTGTGTGTGTGTGTGTGTGTGTGTGTGTTCAGGATACAAATGTGGCTTTCTTGCCCACAAAATTCTTTCACCAACATAAACAAATATGGATTTAGGGAATGCCTTGATTCATGTTATAGCCATCACACAGTTGCTTCTGGGAATGCATTCCTCAGCAAAAGAAGAAAGGAAATAAGCTCACATCTACTGTGTTCATTGAATTTACCCTGAAAATCCAAACATCTATCAGGGGTCCTCAAACTTTTTAAACAGGGGGCCAGTTCACTGTCCCTCAGACCGTTGGAGGGCCAGACTATAGTTAAAAAAAAAAAAAAACCTATGAAAAAATTCCTATGCACACTGCACATATCTTATTTTGAAGTAAAAAAACAAAATGAAACAAAATGGGAACAAATACAATCACACTGCCTCATGTGGCCTGCAGGCCGCAGTTTGAGGACCCCTGGATGGACCAGAGTTACACAGCCAGCCAGGTTACTTTGTGGGTCACAGAGGCTGTTGCAAGTTGAGTTTCTCAGGAACCTGGGTCTGAAAGGTTTAGCATGTAGGAAGTCCTGCAATCAACACCTGTGAAAGAGATAGAAAGAAACAGGATTGAACAGAAACAGAAGATGAGCTGCAATGCGGCCTTACATGGCCATTCAGACTTGGCCAGAATTAAAGCAAGAGGACCCCCAGGATCAGGGTGCTTGATCATTTCCTTTATAGTCTTTAGTGAAGCAACCATTTTGAGATTTTCTTACTGAACTCCATCTCTCTGTGGGACTATAAGCTCCATGAAGGCAGGATCATGGGTGTTTTGCTCGTTTTATCCTCATATGCTTAGCACAGTGTCTCATACAGAGGCAGTACTTCCTAACGGCTTATCAAATGAAAAGACAAAAAAGCACTCATAGAGGGTCTTACTCTTAAGATAGTTCCAAACAAAAAACAAAATTATTTAAAATGTATAAGGAAATTTCACATATATAATCTCACATAATATGCATAATAACCTATAAGTTGAACCACTAACAATGAATTGTCACTACAGAGTTTTGTCCCTTACACTAAGAGAGGTCCACCCCAGTCCTCCTAGTCCAAGTACAGACATTGCTGCTTTATGGCCAAACATATTGCACTAATCAGGGTCTTCCAAAGAAACAGAGCCAGTAGGAGATACACACATACACACAGAGACACAGAGAGAGAGGGAGAGAGATTTAGTGTAAGTATTAATTGGCTCATGCAATCATGGAGACGGAGATGTTCCATGATCTGCCTTTTGCCATTTTTGCAAGGTGAAGAACCAAAAAAACTAGTGGTATAATTCAGCTGCAGTTCAAAGCCCCCCAAACCAGGAGTGCTAATGTTCAAAGGCAGGAAAAGACAAAAACTATGTCTCATCTCAAAGAGAGAGAGTAAGTTTACTCTTCCTATGCCTTTTTGTTCTATTTGGGCCCTCAGGAAATTTAATAATGCCTGCCCATATGGAGGAGGGCCAACTGTTTTTCTTAGTTGACCAACTCAAATGTTCATGTTTTTCAAAAACATCCTAACAGATACACTTAGAAATAATGTTTTCTACACTCGCTATCTGAGCATTCCTTAGCCCTGTCAAGTTCACGTATTAATTATTGCATATGACTTCCTGAAAAACTCACATGCTCATTGAGAAAAGTGGATTGTGGCAGACCAGTCAAAACCTATATGACTTTGTAACCAAAAGACAAAAAAGGAAAAATCACAATCCTGGTACATTTACCAGCACAGATAAGCTGCTGTTGGCACTTGCACTTAAAATCATCTTGTCCATCCTATCATCTTATACCCTGGAGATGTAGATCTTTGCAGAATTCACTTATCATAGAGGCCAATTACGTGAAAATTAAAAATTCAATCCAGGAATATTCTTCTCCATTAGTTTTTTAAACATAGGAGAAACATACACTCAGCTGCTGCTTTTGCATTTGCTGTTTCCCCAGGTAACATCTCATTGTAAAATTCATCACATTTTTTAAAGCAACTTAACTAGAAAGAAACTTTCTTGCAGGAAAAACTTTTGTAGGATTTCATCGAGGTCTTCCTTATTATTAAGCCTGCCTTCTCAATTGTGAAAAGTTTACATATAATAGCTATAAACTATTAACATGCTGGGACATAACACAATAAACTTTCACATTATGCTAACATCAAGCCCCTATTTGCCAATTGCATATGAGCTAATCTACATTAAAGGAACATGTATCTCCAGCAGAACAAATTGCATATTGTTTATTTCATTTACTATATTTCTGAGCTGAATGGAATTGTCAAGCTTATTTCATATTGAAAATATAAAAAATAGCACAGCAACTTCAACTTACTATTTGCAGAATTAAAGAACTGTATACTCCAACAAATGTTTGTTGCTTACCACAGCGTTCCATAAATGACAGCCAAATACAAAGTCCTCATCAAAAGAGAAGACACCATTAAATTGCTTTTTTTCTCCAAACAGTCAGTGCTTTTTGTCAACTCAATAAACATAAAACAAACACCATTAGGGTAAGATTATCTGGATCACAGATTAATAGAATCCATTTTGATCTTAGTGAAATTCATGTTCTAGTTTATGAGGCCAGCATCTTCAAAGTAATATCATATATTCAAAAACTGAGTCTAACTGAAGTGTTTTACTGTCATGTTTGAGCTGTCATGTAGTTGACAAATAAGAAAAATCACACCAACTAGAACACATCCACATGACCACAATGCTACATGCACTGAGGTCAAAAATCCTTCTGCAAGACATTGTCATATGCTCAGACAATTTACTTGACAGATGTCTTATCCTTGAAGAAAGTGGAGGGCATTTTGCTGTGCTTATTTTGTTGAAATTTTGTGAGATATTCTAAAATGGAATCCCATTTTTTTTTAGATCTTTAAGAAAGAAAACTTAGTTTTCCCAAATTCTTCTTTAAATGAAGCAGAGTTCAGTGGACTACAATGCATACAAATTTGCTTAATATCGTACATGCACGTGACAATTCATAAGAAATTACAAATTTAAAACATCTACTCTTCCCTATTTAATCAAAATAGCAGCTGAAATATCTAAAATTAACAAGAAATTACAATGGTTACCAAATCAATAACTTCAAAAACAATAGCAATGTGGGTAAAAGCAACACAGATTCAAATCTGACATTCATGTTGGCTCTGAAAAACAATGTGGAATGTAGCTTCAGAGTAGGAAAAACTTTGAGGGACACCGTTAGTTATCAATGTCCTGCAGAAGACATGATCTGAAGCGGGGATCCCTGCTGACTGACAGGAGGAGCTGACAGGTGGTGTTCTGAGAAAGAACAAGAACAGAAAACTGGTGACAAAAAGGTCTGGGGAAGAGGAATGTGAATGGACTTTACAGATTGGACATAAAGTGTAAAGATATTTGTACTGTGTTTTTGTGTATGTAAACCAGAGGTCAACTGCAAAGCAAGTAGAAAGGCTGAACCATCTGTGGATGTCAGTCATCACATTTTCACTGCCACTCCATTATTTAACCAAAGTTGTCATGGGGTATGAGTGAAAGCAATAGGTAGGATCAAAAACACAAACAGATCATCATTGCTCCCCACAGCTGTAGGGTGCCTTTCCCGCCAACTATAGGGAGCAGTGATGAGACTTCTAGAACTCCTACCCAGCCATCTTCTGGCAAGGTGATTATATCAAACTTCCTCAATCTTATGAGTTGATAGAACTTAATTTGCATCACAATAAAGACCACTTTCTGTCACCAAAACAGTCTATGAACTTACTCAATTTCTTTATTGCTATGTCATTATTATCATTGCAGTGCTGATATTATTCTAGTCAACTGTGCTGCTGACCAAGAACTATATTTTATAACTCTTAAACCATGAAGTAATGAGATGACACCTATGATAATTCTTTTTATTTTCACTTATCATGCAAAAGCAGGTGATCCCACAGAACAACATTCTGGCTCCTGGAAGATTCATGTAACAGCACCAGCTTGGAGAAAATACCTTACAAAGTCAGGGCTTTCTCATACTGGTGAAATGGATATATCTGTTCTAAACAAGAAATGATTATATAATACGGAAGGGGGGGGTTGTTAGAGATAGAATTCATACATCTGGTGGGAGTGATACTTCTTGTCATTGTATGTAATAACCAAACAAAAGATTACTTCACAATGCATAACTTTGGGTTTTACTCACTTTGCTATCCTAGTATTCAAGAGAAAAATGCTTTCCCAGAGGGACCAAACTATTGATTTCACTAAACATAAAATTAAAATAGTCACATGGTCATTTCAAGCAGTATAAGTCATGGAAAAAAAAAAAAAAAAAAAAAACAGGAAAAAGTTTATTTTGGTGCATGGAATAATTGCTCCTGTTTATCAAGTAATAATATTTTGTGCTATTCAAGAAAGGGAGAGGTGCATCTACTTCCTGGTAATGCCTTGTCCAGTGGTAAAAATTCACGGAAGACAATGATGACAATAGGACAGGCAGGACTACCTTGAAGTCTTCAGTACTGAGATCTGAACTCATCTCAATGAAAAATAAGAAACTATATAGATGCTGACTTTGGATAACTAACAAGCAATAGATATTAAAGAAGATATAAATATCATTATATTACAGCCTTATGACCAGTTCCGAAAGAAAGACAATAAAAGTTTATATATTATTTTTCTTCTTTGCTATTAAAATATAAAATATTTGTATTATTAAATACTTTTTCTATTTCTTCTCTCCCTAATAGTTTATATAAAGCATATTATTGATGATTAACTTAAAATTTGTTCCTGAAGAAATAGTATATCAAGATAAGATACAACTAAGCTAGAAACATCATTTAGAGGTATTATAGTAACTGAGGGGATTTTAGGTCGTTTCTTTTCTGGAAAAGATTTCACACATATGAAGAACAGTTGCATTATACTAGGCAGGAGCATATTATTGTTGCCTGTTAAAAGGTTGGGGAAGGTTAGGTGTAAGTACAGGAACTTTGTCTTCTTATCCATCATCATATCACACTCAGCATTGTGCTTGATCTATAGCAAGAACTCAATAAATCTTGAAGGAAAATTAATATAGAATCCAGATCATGGGTTGAGACAATGGAATGAACTTTCAATAACATCAGAAATACGAGTTCTATTATATTTAAAAAAAAAAAAAAAGAGTTCCATTATAGGCAAGAATAGTAATTAGTGGTTCCTGCTACAAAACTAAAGTCTTAATAGCATACTTTTTACCATTAACTCCACTCATCCCTCTATTAGTAATTATTGAGAGTATCAGGCTCTTATTTAATCAATAGCTTTTGCTATGCAACTGACTTACTGTAACAAATATTACAGCAGATCATCTATTAATTCCACTAATTGGAGAAGCTACATTACCGTATATACTTGAGTATAAGCCGAGTTTTTTCAGCACAAAATTTGTGCCAAAAAACCTGAACTCGGCACAAATTTTGTGCCGAAAAACCTCGGCTTATACTCAAGTATATACGGTAATCCTAATATCAATTAGTTTTCAGTAGTTTTGATTTCATTTATTATTTTTGTGCAAATTCTAAAATGTATAGTAGCCTTCATTTGAGCTTACCTATTTACACTACCAATTAACCTTTACCGACCCACCAAACACATGTATGTCACATAATAAATCTTAACCCTTGACCATTGATAGGAGCCTTATCCACCCTTTTAATAACTTGAGGGTTAATTATGTTTTCATTTAATTCCACAGTTGTTTTAATTCTAGGCTTGTGGGCTAATTCTTTACCAATCTATCAGCCTGACCACACATTGGGCAAAATGACACATTTATAGGCCATCATAAAAGACAGACCAGTTCAAAGAGTAATTCAATCAGATAGGTAATAAATTATGTAAATCTGATCTGAAGTAATGGCAACTGAATCAAGAGAAAGGGAATAAAAAGCATTTATGAGTCAGAGTTGTTGAGCTGAGTGACCACTTGGATATAAGAAAAGAAAGAAAAGGAGTCTAGAATAACTCCCAGCTTTTTGCTTTGTGTGGCTATCTGAATTATGATGCTATCAAATAAATTTGGAAGGGAAAGGAGGTCAGCTGCAGACATACTGTGATTAGATTATGACATTCATTCCCAAATTGGTTATATTATACTTTAAATGGCACATGAACTTTATGGATACCCTGTATATAGTTCTCTGGGCATCATGAGTGTCTAGGTAGTAGTTAACATTGTGTGTTTCATAGTACTTTTCAAAATAAATATTTAATACAGTTATGTGTCACCCTTAGAAAGGGATGCTTTCTAAGAAATGCATTGTTAAGCAATTTTGTCATTATTAAATATCATAGAGTGCACATATACAAACCTAGATGACTTAGCCTACTATGTGTGTGCCCCTAGACTATGAGGAGTAGCCATTGCTCCTAGGCTACCAACCTGCACAGCATGTTACCCTACTGAATACTGTAGGAACTGTAACATGATATTCAGTATTTGTGTGAAATTTACAGTAATACTACAAAATTAAAGATAAGTAATGGTACTTCTATAACTTACCATAAATAGAACTAGAAGGAGTGTGTGGGTCTCTCTGGGGAGTCAGTGAGGGAATGGTGAGTGGATGTGAAGGCCTAGGACATTACTATACACTGCTGTAAACTTTTATAAACCATGTATACATGGGTTACAGTAAATTTATTCCAAAAATTTTTTTTTCAATAATAAATTAACCTTAGCTTACTATACTTTTTCTTTGTAAACTTTTTAAGTTTTCAACTCTTCACTATTTTGTAGTAACACTCAGCTTACAAGCAGGTACAGCTGAACAAAAATATTTTCTTTCTTCATGTCCTTACTCTAAAAGTCTTTTCCTATCTTTAGAATTATTTTTTTTTTTTTAAACTATGACACAAACATACACTCCAGATCATCAGGATCACTGTCTTCCACCTCCACATCTTGTTCCACTGAAGGTCTTCAGGAGTAGTAACAAGCACGAAGCTGTCTCCTATGATGACAATGCCTTCTTCTGGAATACCTTCTGAAGCTCCTGCCTGAGGCTGCTTTACAGTTAACTTTTTTTATAAGTAGAATGAGTATGCTCTAAAATAATAATAAGTATATTACAGTAAGTGCATAAACATCATCTTTTGTTATCATTTTCAAGTAATGAAATGATAATGAAAATGATACTAAATGAAAATGAACTGTACATCATTGTTCCTGCTAAATTTTCAGTTGACCGGAGGAATGGGAGGTTTGTTTACATCAGTATCGCCACAAACACGAGTTTACATTGTGCTATGACATTACAATGGCTATGACATCACAAGGCGATAGGAAATTTTTTGCTCCGTTATAAATTCATGAGACCACAGTCATATGGGCAGTCTGTCATCACCAAAATGTTATGCAGCATATAACTTTTGCTTTTCTCTTCCTCAATCTCTGCTTTCTAAGTAGACATACACACAGCTATACTGATTTTATCTCAAAAATCAATGAGAGTGCTAGGCAGCTAGCAGAATTCTGTGCTAGTCACTGTACTCTGGGCTTGACCACAAATCAGTTTGTGTTCTCTCCACCTCCAGGTCTTAAGTGGTTTCTAAAGATCCACACAGGAGTCAGGGAACTGTTGAACACCTTCCCTCACTTCTGTTACATCTTATGCCTGAATCTTGGAACTGAATCTGGCTCTGGCTTCTTCCCCTGTTCAGATTAACTTTCTTCTGCCATCCTGTTATTTATCAGACCATGCAATGCAAAGCTGCAGCTTGCGTCATCCTCCAGGCTTGCAAGTCTTGGCTCCCTCTTCTGATCTTTACTGCTTCCCCAGCCATCCTCCTTTCCAATATTATATTCAGGCACTTTAGGAAGGCAGAAGAATGAAGACTGAAAACAAAATGCCATAAAAGAGGGACAAGAAAGAAAAGCTACCAAAGAGAACTGGGAGAAAAAAACAAAGAGAACTGGGAATGAACAATCAAAGGAGAAATTATTGATGGATAATCAAAACAAGAGGAATCTCAGTCTCTGCAGGGAAGAAAAATCAGTGGGTTAAACAGTATGAGGATGAATCCCCTCTAGCCAGCTCAGAAATGTGGAGCATAATTAGCAGATTAAAGGATTGAACCCAAGATAAAAATCAGCATTTGAAAAAATAAAATTTCTTATGCTATTTAAGATAAATATTTGTAAAAAAAAAAAAAAAAAAAAAAAGAAAAAAAGAGCATAATTGACCAACACCTTGCCCACAAGTACACATACAAAGCATAAATTATTGCTCCTGTCATTTGGAGGCTATGGCAATATTAGACACCATTATATCTGATTGAAAGAAAAGAAGGTCACAACCTTCCAGCTAGGTGGTTTACAGTAGCTCTCTGGAGTCTTGGGCTATTGATTGCTCGTGGGAGAAAAGCAATATCCCTCTAATAAAGGTGCACTTAAAGCTTAAAAAAAATAACAAAACAAAAGAAAACAGTCTGAAGAAATGACTAAGGTAAAAAATGAAGACCATCTTTCCAGAGGCTTGGTTGTTATTCCTGTAAGGTGGGAGACATGTTCCACACCATACATAACCATGAAAGTTAATGAACTTTACCCATTAGAGAGTTCCTCTGAACCCATTTACTTTTATTCTCAGTTTCTACTGCTAATAAGCTTGGTTATCTAGATTCTCATTCCAAGTGAAATTATATAATAAACCAGAAGGGAGAGCACATTGTCACAGTAAATGTAACATTTCAATTTAACAACGGAGAGAACTATAGGGGCAAAAGCAGACAACAGACATCAAACAGAACAATACGTCATCACTTGTTATGGATGCAAACCACTCCAAACATGCCTGGAGAAAGATCTTTGCATTTCAGCATAATATAATGAATGAAGTTCTCAAGATGAATCTTGGTTGTCAAGAAAATGCTAAATGGTATTTAATGCACTCAGTTTTAAAGGATTATAAAATGAAGAGATTTTTACCTTAACTCTCTTTAGGAGTTTTAATCCTTAAAAGGTTAGTCTTCAGTTTCCAAAAATAAATTCATACATTAAAAAAATGCTCTTTACCCAAGGATGCTGAATAAATGAGATTCTACTCAACACAGCAAGGAACGGTAACCAGTTATCAAACGCTGAGAAACTAAGACCAAATCATCAGTGTATAACTTTGGGGAGAAGGGAAATCTATAAAATACCTCCTGATTATTATTTTATTCATTGTTGAATTTTTAGTTAAACTTTCTTCTGCCTATAGAGATTTTATCCTCTATAAACAACTTCTACTTTTCATTTTTTCATTGCTATTATGAAAAGTACATACTGCACGAAATTTTTAGAGCAATGTTCTTCTATGAAATAGCTTCTATTTTCTCTGAAGTGCAAGCACCAAGTCCATAAATGTGAGGCTCATAAATCCTGATAGATAGGAAGCCCTCTGGGTTTGTGGATTTCTCACTCACTGTTCTGAATGTTCACCAGCAGTACCAGCAACCCATTCCTTTCCACTGGGGCTACTCCAGGGCCTGACCCCTAGCTCCAGCTAGCTGCTATAATGTTTCTACCTTGAATTAGTTCCACTCATTAAAATAAGAGTCCTGGGAACTAACAACACATTAGAATCTCACTTCTTGCTGTAGGACTATAAGAAAAGCTTCAGAGAAAATGTTTATATTGGGGGGAAAGGAAAAACTCTTAGAAAGGATGGTGAAATTCTCCTGCTTTATTATCTGTGCAGCACAGGTAAAGGGTAAATTGATTTTTTATTTTTTATGTGCTTTATAGAAAATATTTATATAGCTCATATGAAAAATGCACCCAGACAAGGGAAAACATGGCATGCAGGAATCACTATGACACTTGTCATGGTCATTGTTTCTTTCTTACTAAAATAATCTAAAATGGAATATCTGAAGCTTTGTGTTCATTGTGCAGTGGCTGAACACTCTGATATCTTTATTTAAATAAGTGTAGTCTTCATTCTGGGTTGAACAGTTAAATCTAGTTGGGAATTGAACTTGTAGAATGTTTGAAATGAGTCTCCAGGGCTCTGGATACAGCTGAAGAGGTACCCATTGTGAGCATCGGAGAGAGGGGCACTGAGAGGAAAGGAAAGAAGGTGACAGGACAAACCCAGGAAACACACTGCATGAAGAAAGCGAAACCCACTCTCACTGCAGAGCCACACACATTTCCATTAATATTTTTAGTAACTAGATAAAAGGCCTTGCAATCCTGGGCCTGGGGGCTACATGCCTGCCTTTCCCTGATTCCAATCACTTACATGCCTACATAAACCTGTCCAATAAAAAGAGTATTACTGCTAACAACTGGTAACATATTGTACTTTACAAGGTTGCCCAGCCACAGTTACGTCTTCCTATTGCCATTTCTCAAGAGAATTACAGTGCTTATTTTCCCCCCTCTCCATCCTGTTTTTGCCTTTCCCATGCAGGGTGGTTCACGATCTCAATGTTCTCAGGATAATAATGCTGTTTTCCAAAAGGTACAAAGAAATGGAATTTTACTGGTGAAAGTAGTCCAGGTAGATACTAGGTACTTATGAATCAATGGAACCAATTTTTTAGCCATAATTATTTAACCTAGAAAAACAGCTATAAAAGTACAAACTTAATGTCAGGTATGTTTAGAGGGTTACAAGGAGGTATTTTAGAAGGGATGTCTTTTTTTGGTCTGGCAGTTACCAAAAAAGGAGAACAGTAGAAAAGGGAGGTATATTATTAATACTTATCATTAACTACATAGAGAAACAAAGTGATTTGTCTGAATGGATTTTGAACCCTGGATTGAAGTGTCAAAATTCTGCTTTGTGTGTGTGTCTGTGTGTATATATTTGGAGTTTTTTGATATGTAATAATGTACCTGGCTCCTTTTTCCTCTGCCTAGGCTTCTGGTTTTATTTTAATATTGTCTGGCTAAAATTATAGCAAGTCATCTTTTTTTCTGATACAATGGTAATAAGATTTGGAAAATATTTTTTTAAAAAAGAAAAAGAAAATAAGAACAACCCATATTCTCAGCATTCAGAATTGGTATTTCTATTTGCTTCTACTGTTCTATACTGTTCTCCATGTATAAATTTTTTCAATGCACAAATAACATGTGAGTGAATTCTCTTTAAAAAATTGAAGATCACACATAAAAATCTTTTTGTCAATATAAAAATAAAACTGAAATCTTCTTGACCATCCCTCCAATACAGTTTCAACCCCATTTTCTCAGACATTATGAGTCTGGTCACTATCCTTTCAGTCCATTTTTATACTTTTATATAAATATATTGACATACAGGCAGTCCCTGGGTTATGAATGAGATAGTTTCTATAGGTTTGTTCTTAAGTTGAATTTTCATGTAAATTGGAACAGGCACCTATTACCTGTAATAACCTTTGTTCATCAGTGCAAGGTGTACATAAGCCAGATGTTTGTAACTCAGGGACTACCTGTAATATATTCTGTAGGTGATTCTGAATATAAAAGTGTCATGGTAATTACACATGGTATTACACAAACTGTAAATACAAAAGGTATTTACAGTTTGCCTTTTCATTAAACAATTTTCCTTGAAGCAGCTGAATTCTTTGTTAGGTTTACTCCTAGATACTATACAGCTTTTGTTGCAATTTTGAATAGAATCCTTTATTTCTATTTTATTTTCTAATGGTCTATTGCCAGGATATAGAAAAGCAATTGATTTTGATATGCTGATTTTGTATCCAACAACCTTCTATACTTTTTCATTACTTCTAAGAAGGCAGGTCTTCTCTGCTTTCTCATGACCTCCAGAGAAACTGGATGCTCCATATGTCAGCTATAGTCCTGAGAACTAGATCATTTTAGCAAGGTTCTGAAAACAGCAAAATTCTACTACAATGAAACTGTGATGCCCCATGAGGTTCTTGATAATGGGAATTGTCCTTTAATGCTCTGCTGATTTATAGCTTGGTCAGACATTACACACACTTAGCGGCAGCCTGTCTTCGTATATGCCCACAAGATAATTGCAGTAACTCTCTTTTTGTTGTTTTTTAATGTCATTGCACAAAGTTAGAGTTACACTCACCTCTCCAAGGGCCAAAGCCATGTTTACTTCTTCTCTGGGGGACTATGGTGATGATGAGGATGGTAACCTTCTTAAAGCTAACTTATAGGAGATTTTTGTGGGAAAGAAATATTCTAAGCAATTTCATTAAATGTTAATGCAATGTCTTACTGTGATTCCCAAAGCACAGTAATTGGCAATAAATAAATAAATAAGCAAACAAACAAAAATGAAATAATTATTGTTGAAGAGAATTAACACCCTACAGATCAGTGATATTCATCAAAGCTCTAAGGTAAAATTATTTTTACATATGCTGATTTTCTTATCAAAACCAACTCTTATTTGCATTGTGTCAATAAGACCCTTGTGTCAAAAAGACCGTATCCTACCTGTGTAAGATGAAGCCATAGTACATCTCATCAGCCCATTTCACTTGAATTAATAGTTTCATATTAATTCAGAAGATTCAGTCAGAGAAAAATAAAGAAAAAATAAAAAAGTATGAGCAAAGCATTTGTGATACATGAGATATCATAAGGAAATCAAACATTCCAGTCAATCAGACTGAGCTATGCAGTGGATTCATCAGTGATGATCATTAGCAGCCACTAAGGCCCAGAGTTAGTAAATCAGTCACTCTGTTATTCCATCTTCCTTATCCATGTAAATAAAACCTCTAATAGAAACTTGTTTTCCTTTTGCTTTTTCCTTCCTTCCTTACATTCTCTTCTTCAGTCTGCTTTCTGCCTTCCTTATTCCATTCAAACAAAAGGAAGAATATCAACATAAAAATCACCTTCTAAACTGATAAAATCCATCTGAAAAAGTTGTTAGTGGTGACCTACCAGTTACGTTTAGGGTTTATAAAATACTCTGTTAAAATGAAGAAGGACCCATCTGGTATCAATACCTTAAAGAAAATTAGTCATTTCAAGGCATGTAGATCTGAGCTCCCTGTAAACTCTCAAGGCCACCAGAAGCACAATGAAGTCAGGATTCCTCTAGATTGGTGTTTATACTTCCCTAGTGCCTGTTTTTGTGCAATTAGGTGTATAGCAAGTTAAAAATAAGCATCCTCCAAACTACAAGATTTTTTTTTTTTCATTCTAAATGATCATTATAGAAAAAAACAGGAAGAAAAAAACACAGATTTGCTGCTACCTCCAGGGCTTAGAGTCAAGAGGTGGTGGGCTACTGCACCCAAGACTGAGGTGCAACAGAGGTGTCAGCCATCACCATTAAGGCTGATGCACAAGCAAGATGCCAGCTACTGCAGCAGGGGACTGCAGCATGAAGGGCGTGTGTGTCCCACTCACTAGGGTAGGCTGGCACCACTGATGGCATCTCAGCTGTCCCTAGTGGCAGGGCAGCAGCATCGATAACGCTACCCCCCACCCAAGCATTCTGCCAGTGACACTGGCATCTCCTGACCTCTACCTACCATTGCTGGCACCTGCACACAGTCTTGTGTGGCCTAAGGATAAGCCCACCTGGCCTGGTTTAACCTGCCCCCATGCCAAAGCATATAGTCAGGGCCCAGGGGATTGCCCAGCCCTAGTCCACCACCCCTGGCACCTGAACACTTTCCCAGAGGCTGGAGGTTGGGCCTATTTGCCCAGTCACTACCTCCACAGCTGGCAACTTTCTGTACACATCACCCAAGGGTCCATAGAATGGTCTACCTATCACAGCCACCCACCACCAGCATAGCAAATACTGCTTGGGACCCAGAAGATTATTCTACCCTGGCCAGTACCATGTCATGCTGGCTTCTCAGAGCTCAAAAACTCACTAACCCACTTGGCCTTCTCTGACATAAAGATTCAGTCAGAGAAAAATAAAGAAAAAAGAATAAAAAAAGAATGAGCAAAGCATTTATGATACACGAGACATCATAAAGCAATCAAATATAGTTATTGGACTCCTGAAAGGTAAAGAGAAAATAAAAGATGTAAAAAACTTATTTAATGAAATAATAGTTCCCAAGTCCACCAAGAGATTTAAACATCCAGATATAGGAGGCTCTGAAATCCACAAAAATATATAATCCAAACAGGTCTTCTTCATAGCACATTATAGTCAAACTTTCAAAGGTGAAAAACAAAGACAGAATTCTAAAACCTGCAAGAGAAAAGCATCTGGTCACCTGTAAAGGAACCCTTACCAGACTAACAGCATATTTCTCAGCAGAAACAATTCAGACTAGGAAAAAATGGGACAATATATTCATAGTTCTGAAAGAAACGCTACCAACCAAAGATAAAAATCCAGCAAAATTGTCCTTCATAAATGAAAAAGAAATAAAGTTTTCTAGATAAGCAAAAACTCAGAAAAATAATTATCTTTGGACCAACCTACAAGAAATGCACAAAGGAGTCTTAAAACTGAAAGTGAAAATACAACATTTACCATCATGAAAACACATGAAAGGATAAAACTTGCAGGTAAAATAAACACATAAATAAGAAAGAAAAAGGACGTAGATGGTACCAAACCACAGTGACAAACAATAAGAGGAAAAGAAAATAACAAAGAATGTATAAAACAGTAAGAAAATAATTAACAATATGACAATAACAAAACTTCACATCTTAATAATAACCTTGACTATAAATGAGTTAAATTCTTCACTTAAAAGATATGGCAGAATGGATTTTTATACAATTATAAAAATGGAACATTATACAATTATATGTTCAAGAAATACATTTTATCTGTGAAAACATATATAGACTAAAAGTTAATGGATAGAAAAAAGATTTCACACAGAAACAAAAAGTGAGCAGAAGCAACTATATGTTCATGATATAAAACAGACTTTAACTCAAAAATAGAAAAAGAAGGTAAAGAAGGTCCTTCTTTAATGACAAACAGGTCAATCCAGTCAATGGATATAACAATTCTAAATATAAATGCACTGAAGACTGGAGCATCCAGATTCATAATGCAAAGATGACTAAATCTAAAGAGAGAAGCTCTAATATAATAATATTGGGAAATTTCAACATTCTACTCACAGCATCAGACAGATCACCTAGACAGAAAATCAGGAAAGACGCATTGGATCTAAACTGTACTTTAGACTAAATGAACCTAAAAGATATTTACAGAATTTTTTTCCAAGAACAGAATGCACATTATCATCAGCACATAAAACATTCTTCAAAATAGACTATATGTTAGGCTACAAAACAAGTCTCAACAAATTTTTAAAAATGGAAAATATATTCAATATCTTCTTAGACCACAAAGGAATAAAACTAGAAGTCAATACCAACAGGCACTTTGGAAACTGTACAAATACATGGAAATTAAACAACCTGTTCCTGAGTGACCATTGGGTCAATGAAGAAATTGAAGTAATCAAAATTTTTCTTAAAACAAATGAAATGAAAACACAACACACCAAAATATGGAGGATGTAGTAAAGGCAGAGGTAAGAAGGAAATTTATGGCAATAAACGCCTACATCAAAATAAATAAATAAATAAATTTCAAATAAACTTATGATACTCCTTAAGGAACTGGAAAAGCAAAAAGAAACCAAACTCAAAATTAGTAGAAGGGAAGAAATAATAAATATCAGAGCAGAACTAAACAAAATAGAGACTAAAAACATACAAAGGACCAATGAAATGAAAGATGGTTCTTTGAAGACATACATAAAATTGAAAATCGAGGGCTAGACCAACCAAGGAAAAAAGAGAAAAGACCAAAATAAACAAAAACAGAAATGAAAAATAGAGACATTATAACCAATACCACAAAAATACAAAAGACCATCTGGGGCTATTACAAGTCTCTCAGCAAAGAAAAGCCCAGGACCAGATGGATTCACTGCCAAATTCTACTAAACTATAGCATAAATTCTCATTAATCTAACTCAAAACATTGACGAGGTGGGAATTCCTCCTATTTCATTCCATGAAGCCAGAATTACCCTAATACCAAAGTCAGACAATGACAGAACAATAACAAAAACAAAATAAAACTACAGGCCAATAGCCCTGATGAACACAGACACCAAAGGTCCTCAGCAAAATACTAGCAAACTGGATCCAACAGCCCATCAAAAAGACAATACAGCAGAAGCAGGTGGGATTTATAGCAAAGATGAAAGGATTGTCAAATATATGCAAATCAATAAATGTGATACGTAGTATATGAGGCTAGCGAATATGTACAAACTTACAATTAGGTAGCAGAAATAAGTTATGATGTCTGCAGACTAGAGTGACTATAGTTAGCAACAATACATATATTGTCCGCATATTTCCAAGTAGCTAGAAGAGGAGGTTTGAAATGATACCAACACATAAAAATGATAAATACTTAAGGTGGTGGATGTAATATTCCAGCTTGAACATGACACATTTAATGACTGTAAAAAAATATTCACATGTACTTCATAAGGATGTAAAATATTATGTATCAATAAGAGAAAATACATAAATAAGAGATAAAAAAGAAACTCAAGCTTCTCCCTACAAAGGTAGTCATCATACAAAAAAAAGATATTTTCTTCCATCAAAGTTTTACTCTCCTAATAAGAATCACAATGGACTATTTATCATATGCAGTCTTCTTAAAAAATTTGACAATATGAAAACAAAATTAATTACTCCCAGGAAGAGATTTAAATATACCATGAATAGGACAGAAGAATAAACTATGTCTTTAATGAGAAATCTTGGTGGGATACAATGGATTTGATTGTAAAGTGTTCCTAACAATGAAAAGAGGGAATAATTCTGAAGAGTACATTGCTATAATAATTCAAAAAAGATTTAATCATTGGACTAAGAAGTAGATTAAACATATCATTTCCTTTTTTCTGTGAGTAGAGGTTTAAAAGTGCTTTAATCATTAGCCCTATATTTCTGCTGTTTTTCACGCTATTACCAAAAATGCAATAATGAGAGGAGAGAGTAGGGAGAGAGGAGAGAATGAGAATGGCAACTGACAAGCCAACCCTTTTCTTAAGGAAACATTTCTGTTAGGGTCTGTTCTGCCCTGTGTGCAAAAAGTTGGTTGATACTTACAGGGGTCTTATGATGCTCTTAGGCAAGGACCAAGACAGGAGGAAAGAGACAACTCAGTGACACAAAGTGCACCTCCAACAATGGCTGCTGGTGGCACAAGGGCCAGTACTGGCAAGGTACCAGGGATCTTGAGCTGTCTGCTATGGCATTTCTATGTGATGACCTTTAACTTGTTGACAGTCAACTGCTGATTGTTTGAAGCATGAACAAGAAAGCATAGGAGTTCTGGAGAAGGGCATCAGGAATGTATGAAGTAAGTAGTTTTCACAGTGCAAATAGGTTAGAGTTAATCTTCCTCTCCTTACTTCCTTCTGAGGAAAAAAAAAAAAAAAAAAAAAGCCATTGGAAGCCCCAATTGGAAACAAATTAAAAACTGAAAAAGAAAGTAGAAAGGGCCGTGTTGTTTGAATAACACCTGAGTGTGGTACCTGGAACCCTGAAGCAGCTGAGATGTTGAGAAATCATAAATGAAGGCTTCTTGAGGATGGAAGAGCTGCTCTGCTCTGAGACACTGAAGATTCGTGAGACCCTGAAATATTTGGCTTAGTCCATTGTACAAAAGACCAAAGAATTTTATGAGGGCTTTGCATTATGGGTTCTGAGACCAATTTTTAAGACTCCTCAAATATGTGTCCTCACAATCCCAATTGCAAAAATGTCATCTATTCAGGATGGCACATAATTATGCAGTAAATCTCCACATGTTACAATGAATACAATTATTAAAAGGAAAAAGATCACAGAGGCAAACATTTGCCAATGTGCAGCTTTTATTTTTAATCATTTCTCTCTTACTATTCTGCCAGAATTCTCTCCCTTATAAGAACTTCAGTCCATTACAGCAAAATTAAAATTTTGCTCTGATGAAATCAGGACAAAGACAGCAAGGAAATTTTCCCAAGCTGCTTGGAGGATTCTGCTCAAGGAAGCACATGTAAATTTAGTCAATAGTTTCTTAGTTCTTTCCAAAGATGTTTTTCTTTTGTTTTGCTCTACTTGGTGGAGAGGAGGGGAGAAATGGTATAAGCACTTTAGAAGGCAGAAGGAGAAACATCACTGTTGTCAAAATTATTTAGCTGAAAAGTATGCATTATTTTTAGTGAGCATTCATCACTCACTCTGTGATGGGTCAAATGCCATGACTAGACAATGCAAACTATTGTTAATATGCATTGGAGCTCCCCCTTGCCAACTGCATTAATTGTAATTAATAGATTGACAGCTACATATTGATGGATTCTATGGTGAAAGTTCCTTTAATGTTGCTATGTAAAGTACGGCTGCATATTCATAGAATAAATAATTACCACATTTCAGGCTGATCACATCTAGTCTTGCATGTTTTCTTATATCTATAAATATAACCAGTGTAGTACAAAATTCTTACACAAATTAAGAATAACTACATGAACAGCAATGATCATCTTGCCATTTGTATCCCTGGCTGTTTTAAAATAGTAAAATAAGTGAGTCATTTATTCTAAGAACTAATAATACATGACATTGAATTTTAAACAGTCAAGCATTTTTATGATACACAAAAATTATTAAACTTCTATGTACTAAGATGAGCTCAGAAAAGACACACCTCCTTATTTAACCAGTTTCTAAACTCAGCCGGGTAGGTGGGTGGGGAGGGACAGGATAGGATTTGAAATTTCATGGCCTCTGCAGTCAGGCTGACATGAGTTTTAAAATGCTCTATCACTTATTAGCAATAATTTTGAACAAACTGTTCACTCAACTATTGACTTTTCTCCTTAGTAAAATGAGAATTATATAGCTTAAAGCTTAGATTTAGAGATCAAAGAAAAAATGTATGAAACATTTAAAATAGTGTCTGGCACACAATAGATACCACATAAGGTATAGTTACTATTGGTATGGAAAGAGAATTAAGGTTTCCTGTAACTATATAGAAATTAATTATGGACACGTTCAGTTTTTACTGAAATTAAAAATAGTACCAATGAACAGACTACAGTTGCAGAATACAGTTTTAAGTCTTTTCTTTCCACAATTATTTTCAGTTTTTTCCAGTTTTCACTCCCTTCTTGCTAATTCCTGAATTCTGCCTTCCTCTACCAAAGAGTTCCTGAAATGGTCAAGAGAAAGGATGAAAACAAACACCCCACCCAGTCACAGTCAATCTTCCTAAGAAATGGGAATTGACAACAAACTGCTGATTTTACCATGTTCTAGAATAAGGGTCATGAGTCTTTTTGTTTATTCATATACCAAGCTTCAAGGTGGAATTAAGACAGTGGTCCCTGACTGCTAGGCAGTGATATGGTTGGATTTAGTGCCAAAATATCTTTGCCATAAAGTATACTGAAGCATCTTCCTGCTACTCTAGAAATTTTATTAACAAGAACTTAAACAAATCAGGGCATATTATAGATTCCTTGCCAGGTTTAATTAGAAAACATTCCAAAATCCATAGTTTGCATAATCTACCTGCCCTCCTGAAGCTATTTGTTCCAGAACCTCCCCATGAACATCTAACCATGCATACTAATGAACAATGAGATTCAGCGTTCCAGGCCAGCACGCAGGCAGTCAAAGAATATGTCATGCTTAATTGTACAAGTCACTGGAAAATAGTGAGGAGACAGTTTTTCAGTACTCTGACCAAGTTCCAGTACACTTACTATAGATTATCAATGCTCCAATGTCCCGCGATTAGCACTGATGTAAATTTAATCAGTTTTCATGGATAGACTGCAAACCTTTCATATGCTATTTATATAGTTGGATGATTGATTTGCTTTATTTTTCCACAGCTTCTTATCTTTATGAAGCCTAGATTTATATAATCCCAAAACTTACCATGGATTTAGAATTAAACTTTTAGCTTTGAAGACATGCCCTGATTCTGAGAGACAGAGAAAAAGAGATCCAGAAGACAAGTGAAATCAAGGCCTGTTCTAGAAAGCAGTCCACAGATGAATTAGCTGCTGCTATGTAGATGATTTATTTAATGCATAGGCATTCTCCACTACCACCTCTATCTTAACTTTTTGTGAACTCTCAAATCCTGACAGCCCTATAAAGTGATGGCTTTGTTCACTTCAAAGTACAAGTGGTGGTGGGGGGGGGGGGAATCTATCAACAAATATTTCACTTGAGCTCTCTTGGTGTGAATTCCTGCTGTGTTGTGTTTTCTCACATTTAAAGCAAACAGAGATGCACGTCATCTCCGACAAGTTTGACAAGCAAGTCAGAAGGTCATGCCGTGCTTTCCTTATAGCTTTTAGACAGCATTATTACCCAGGCTCACTATTTAAACTGTGGCCGACCTCCCTGATAGCTAAAGCAATGTGAGTTGGTACACATGGTACCCCTGTCCTTGTGCAAGTTCCATGATTTCAAATCTGGAAAATTTCAAACAGATGATTCAGAGCTGTTGTGATTATTGCTTATAAAATTTGTATTGTATTTTTCATCCCCTCCAGTAGCATCTCCAAGAAAGGAAAGCATGACAATTATAGCAGATGAAATTTCAGGACAGCCAACATGTTCATAAAGCACCAGAGATTAATGCATTGAAGTATTTTGGAATACCTGCATGTCTTTACTGAGAGCTATCAGCAAAGCTTAAAGCCTGGAAATCAAGTGGTCATTGTGGTATGATAAGAACAAGAAAATTCAGCTGCCAAACATCTTAAGAATTTCATCAACCAGTAGCAAATAGTCTTCTGTTGGAGAGAGAATCCTCAGGGGAAAAAAGCTTCTCTGGCTTTGCTCTCTGAAATATACATAAGGCACTAGATAAATGACCCATCAAAATTAACATAAATCTAAAAGTGAAAGGATCTTGGGCTCTATAACTTGTTGCAACAAGGACAAAATAGCTGAACTCACCTCTATTGTGTATCTACTTATCCCAGAGAAGCTTGCCTGAGAATGATATAATAACTGTCCCACCACTACTATTTGCCCATAAAGTATAGCTGTGAGGTCACTGTATGGAGGTTCTAGCTTTGCTATCCAGAAAACCAGTCAAATTTGATGATCAAGAATCTGGTTTACTTTGGATCAATCATCTTTCCTCAGTTCATTCACATATGAAGTGAAAATAGTAATATCATTGTCAAAATAAGAATTTAGGGAAACAATAATTTGTTGATGGCGAAAAAAAAAAAAAAGAAAATATAAATACGTTAATCATTACCAAAATCTAGGATGAATTTGGTATTCCACTGATCTTTTAAAAACCAGGAAAACATCTTTTCAAGCAGGCTGACATTTTTCACCTCATTGATTTTTACTGCTCATTAAGACATGATCAACTGTCCATTGGAGTTTCATTTCTTTTAATTCTCTTTTCTCCTCTTGCTCAGCACTTCTCTGAATTAGAGCTTCATTTCAAGCTAATAGCCACTGTAAGCCATTAGCAGTAATTGATGCCCCTCTCTCTCCTCTCATTTCTTAACTTAATTCCTAAACTTTGCAGTCAGCCTCTGCAGTGACAGGACGTGTCCACCTGATGAGAGCACACAGAGGCTCAGGACTCCTCATGCCTACATACACACACTTCCAGACCCAAGCTGCCACTCTCCAAGGTGCATTGTGGTCTTAATCAGTCTACCAGAATTTAAAATTTCCATGAATGAAAATTCATTGAGATGATCAGTACAGACAAGTAGATCATTTCTTAACAACAAGCCTTAAAGAGGCAAACCAGAGGATTCCAGACATCTCTGGGGAAAGAGGTGAAGTGCTCAACAAAACAGCACAGGCAACTGAAGGGAGACGCTAACACAGGTTTCACAAAAGTCCCAAGTTTGCTCAGAGCTGTATAGACACCCAAATACATAAAGATGTGACCAAGTTCAGGCCCATTTTCTCCCATTATCACTCCGGGGCTCTTTGTACTTAACCTCTGTCACAGCCCTGAATACCATTGTATCATGTGTCATTTACACACACAGTTCTCCCAGGAATTACAGATGCTTGAAGACATAGTGTCTTCATATTTTAAATATCTGCCTCAGCCCTAGAGGCAGGACATCAGAATTACTTAGAGTTAAATAAAAGTATAAATTCCCGGATACTGCCCCAGACCTACTGAAGTAATATTTATAAAAGTATGGGTAGGGTGTGGTGGTTCACACCTGTAATCCTATCACTCTGGAAGGCCAAGGTAGGTAGATGGGTTGAACTCAGAAGGCTGAGACCACCTCAAGCAAGTGTGAGATTCTGTTTCTACTCAAAATAGAAAAACTAGCTGGGTGTTGCAATGGGCCCCTGTAGTCTCAGCTACTTGGATCTCTTGCTCCCAGGAGTTTGAGGTGGCTGTGAGCTGTGACACCACAGCACTCTACTCAGGTACTCAAGATGACAGTGAGACTCTGGTCTCAAGCAAACAAACAAAAAGAAACAGAGAGAGAGAGACCTCAGCAGTTTTATTTTTTATAATTCTGGGGCTGATTTTGATATGATGTGTACGTTGAGAATATTTATAATGCCTGTGTATATATCTGCTGAATGAAAGAAAGAGCTCTATTTATAGACTTCTCTCCCACAGTCTACACTGAGGAAATAAAGACAGGGGGCCCCATAAAGTACAGTTTGGATGGATGGGATTCCCCCTGATGTTATGGGGCACAGGTAGCCTTGAAAGACACAACACAGGCTCTAAGCACACAAATGGAGAAAAATTGCTGATGTCTCTACGTCTTCAGCTCTTCTAACTTCAAAACCCTACGACTACATGATTTACTTAAGAATCAAAAAAACAAACAAACAAAACCTATCTATTATAAAAAAAAAAAAAAAAAAAAAAAAAAAGGAACTGCCTCTCATCTCCAATTCTCCACTCAATGATCTCAGACTGCAGCAAGGTTGCCACTGCCTTATGGAGTATACAACAGGGTAATTCTAAAGCAATGTATCTTTTGCTGCTTAGAACATTAAAGGTCCTAATTATCTACCTAATGGCTGCTATTTTCTTTCTGGAGATTTATTAGGACCTCCCTGAGGAAACTGCTGCCCAACTCCCTTCCAAACTGCTCCTTTAGGACATATCTCTTCCAAACACAACAAAACATGCATTTTACCAAAGCACTGAAGGCTTTAGAAATGGATTGCAGCTGTCATTTCACTGGAGTAGATCTAAAGTCAACTTCCAAATACAGTGATGTACTTCCAACAGTAAAAGTGATACTAACCTTCATCGAACATGGGACACTGATGCCTGGAGGATCTCTATTCTATGATCGGATTTGTGTTCTACTACAAACACATCCAATCTTGGTTGGATATTCCAAGGAGGAATTGCTTGGATTCATATGTTATGACTGTTGTCATTCTCTCATTTTTCCTCCAAATCTGTACAGCACCACTTTTCAAACTTTAATTACCTGGGAATCATGTTAACACGCAAATTGTTTGTTTTTATTTTCTGATTAATATGAGAGTACATAATGTGAAAATTCTGATTCAATAAGTAGGAGGTTAGGTCTGAGGCTGCAATTTCAATAAGCTCTCAGGGGATATTAGTGCAACCTTCCTGCAGATCACACTCTGAGTAGTATGGACAGAAGTACTGCATTGTTGCTGCACAAAAAACTCTGGTAAAGTCTCTCCAAGCTTGTAAGCACATGAGGTATCTATGTGCAGAATGCCTTGGCCCCACACAGTCTTCTGAAGGTCATTTGATACATTGATGAACTCAAAACACAAAATCAAAAAAACAAAAAGAAAAACTTCTTAAAGTGTTCTTCAGAGGGGAAAATTGATTTTGTTATTAACTTACCATGATTAAATAAATTCTAAGGGTAGAAATTAGATAATTGCTCCAAATGGTAATTGTGATATGTCACCATTCAAATCATTCTCTCTCTTGCTACTGATAACTTCAAATCGTTACTGAAACAATATTTTAGCAATTCCATGGAACAATTTCAAAGCATAATTCAAGGCAACCAAAAAATGCTTCAGTACTTTATTCAGCAAGAAAATACTCAGTACTTCTTGAAAGTCAATCCACACACAGAAGGTTCTTCAAGAGTATTTGAGCCACTTGTAGAGGAAGTAGAATAAAATGCAGTGGAAGTGAGGCACACAGGCTGCGATGCAGAATCTGCGGGCAATTTTGGTCTGTGCTGCCTGCCACTTTCAACCTTCTCTCATTTTTGTCCCACATGAGTGGCAGAAGTTTGGCGGTCTTATTCCTGCATTTGAATTCACCTCTGTTTTAGTGACAACCTTAGAGCTATTTCTTAAGATTCTATTTTTTTTTTTTTTTTTTTTTTTAGTTACATTGTCACTTGAGATGGGAATGTGAGGCAGATGTATGAGAATCTTTATCTATTGGCATATTTTCTCCCTCTATTGAGAGACCATAACCCTGATTAAAGTTTAGTTCATAGGTATGTTTAGACTAAAATGCATCATGAAACAAAATGTAATTTTATACTGGTGAATGAAACCCAGCAAGATACGTGTCCTAATGTACTAATGTAACTCCCTGAATACAATGAAGTAGTTAAGACAAAAATAAAGATTTTGCTTCCTCTACCATGGTTTTAGGATAGAGTAAGATCCACAGGATCTGATAGAACAGCCTTGAGGAAAAGAAGTTAGAGAGAGGCTAGTCTGCTCTGATAGACAAAAGTGGAGTGGAGAATTCTTATACATAGTCTATGCAGTATCTAGCACATACAGAGAGAGAGAGAGAGAGAGAGAGAGAGAGAGAGAGAGAGAGAGAGAGAGAGAGAGACTGGTCTTTCAACCTCCAAACCCATCAGTCTCAGACAAATCAGGACAATTTTCCTAGAACTATCTTAATTTTACAATAAAATGACACATCTTGGAAACTATCTGTCCTAGAAGAACTGGGGTAATTGTTCACACTGGCCCTGAAATCTAATTCTACTCATCTGGTCCTACCTATGATTGGAAACACCTGTGCAGCAAAGCTGTCATTCAGAAAGTACAATCAATGGCACATTCCCCCTTAAGCCTCATCTATCGTAAGGGTAAATATATCTATACTCATGAGAATATTCCAATCTGGTGAAAGAACTGGAAGCAGAAAAGCAGCTGATGATGTGGGTTATTATGTATTTCCTTTTTGCACTTGTATTATATAAGTGGAGTTCTTTCATGCCCAGAATGAGAATGCCTGGTACAGTTGAACCCTTAAGTAATTAGAATAGGTGCAAAATTTTGAAGTTGGTCCATAGAAAGCACTGTGTGGCACAATCTATACCTTTTTTTTTTTTTTTATTAAAACATAGCTGTGTACATTAATGCAATTATGAGGTACAATGTGCTGGTTTTATATACAATTTGAAATACTTTATCAAACTGGTTAACATAGCCTTCATCTCATTTTCTTAGTTATTGTGTTAAGACATTCATAGTCTACACTTAGTAGATTTAACATGTACCCTTGTAAAATGAATCATAGGTGTGGTACCACCAATTACCCTCCCTCCAACATCCTCCCTCATCTCCTCTCTCCCTCCTCTTTCCCCTTCATTTTGGGCTGTAGTTGGATTATAGCTTTCCTATAGAAGTGTGGGTGTTTATAAACTGGTTTCATATTAGGGCTGAGTACATTGTATACTTTTTCTTCCATTCTTGAGATACTTTGCTGAGATTATCCTAGAAATTCTGGACTTAAACTTCACCATACAACATTTGAATTCAATAGATATCTACAGAACATTTCTTCCTTTTTTTTTTATTAAGTCAAATACCCATACATCATGAATACATTCATGTGTATGTGGGGTACAATGTGCTGATTTTTTTTTAATACAATCTGATATGGTTAGATCAAACCAATCAACATAGCTTTCACCTTATTTACTTGATTATTGTGCAAAACATCTATGTTCTACACTTGACAGATTTGACTTGTACCCTTGTCATATGCTCCAGAGGTGTCATCCTGCCCTTTACCCTCCCTCTGAACATTTTATCTTAACATAATTGAATACACATTCTTCTCATCAGCCCATGGAACATCCCCCAAAATTGATCACAATCTATTTTTGATGTGACTTGCTTTGACTTTCTGACTTTCCCATCAGCCCACTCTGCCTTTGACATTGCTACAACCAGTTTTCACCTGAGAGACTAGGTGTGGATTTCTGCATGTGGCACAGTCTGTGTCGCTGCACTGAGCTTCCAGCTCATCTCCAACTCCCCTAGGTGCATGGTGTCACCTCTGGTGACTATTAACAATAGAGTCCATTAACACCCAGAAAGGACTATTGAGCCCTGACAAGAATTTTTTCTCTAAAGAAAAGAAACTGTACTTGAGAAAATGTTGATAATAAGGATTAATTAAAGAGGGAGGAGAGCTCTGTGTAAGAGCTCTAAGTTTGCCTTTCAGCCAGAGATGCCATCTTCCAGTAATTCACCAAAATGACAAACACAAAGGGAAAGAGGAGAGGCACCCAATACATGTTCTCTAGGCTGTTTAGAAAACATGGAGTTGTTCCTTTGGCCGCATATATGAGAATCTACAAGAAAGGTGATATGGTAGACATCAAGGGAATGGGTACTGTTCAAAATGGCATGCCACACAAATCTTAGCATGGCAAAACTGGAAGAGTCTATAATGTTACCCAGCATGCTATTGGCATTCATTGTTGTAAACAAACAAGTTAAGACAAGATTCTTGCCAAGAGGATTAATGTTAATTGAGCATTTTAAGCACTCTAAGAGCTGAGATAGCTTCCTGAAATGCATGAAGGAAAATGGTCAGAAAAAGAAGGAATCCAAAGAGAAAGATACCTAGGTTCAACTGAAGTACCAGCCTGCTCCACCCAGAGAAGTACACTGTGTGAGAACCAATGGAAAGGAGCCTGAGCTCCTGGGACTCATTCTCTATAAATTCATGGAATAATAGGCATACAGCATCACACATAGTAACCAAAACACCCCATTTAACAGTAATATAAGGTGCTGGACCCTATTCCCCATGAATTCATGGCATAATAGTCATACAAAGCTTTGTCACATTAAAAGGCAAGGCACCCCCCTGCACCGCTGGAAACTTTTCCCCATGAATTCATGGCATAATGGGTATTAAAAATAAAAGGCTAATACTGTAAAAATGTCTCTCTTCATTGACTAAAAGTGTGGTATTCCCTTCCCCAAAGAAGTAATAAAGCAAACTTTAATAGTGTCCTAAAAAAAGAGAGAGAGAGAATTCTAGGTTTTTTAATGTGTCTGCCCCTTTCTTACTAGATTTGCAGGTCCATGTTCTTCCTTCACAGGTTCAACTGTTTATTGAGCCTCAGGCTAGGTCAAAAATGGTATCTTCTATCTATGTGGGGATAGTGTAGTAGGGGTAGGTATATAATTGGAGAAATACATCAGGGAATATTTTTACTATAAAAAAATTAATAAAGTGTCTGAGAGGGAAGGAGGAGTATTATACGTTCATACTTACAGAGCTCCTAAGAAATTGATGAGAATCCTCCTTTCCTGAGAATTCAAAGGGTCAAATGAAAAGGCTTAAGCTCTGTCTTCCATGCCATCTATAAACTGGCCTCTGTGAGCCCAATCACCAAAACCCAGATGCCTCTATCTGAGCCACAAAATACCCTAGGCTTTCTCTAACCCAATCCATGTAGGAAATGTCAAATCTGAGCATCTGATTTGACCTGAATGACTCTGGCTCTTGTGTCCTTAAATATCCATACCATAAGATAGAATATGATAGAAGACATAATTCTAACCAAGTCACTTTCCTTGCTGAAAAGATATCTAGTTGTAAAAAAAAAAAAGAAAAAAAAAAATTATTGACCTGCTCCTTTCTGGATGATTGTGTGTTGATATTAATTTTCTAACTCCAGAATCACTATGGGGGAGTGGAGACAAGATGGCTGGCTGAAGCCAGCTTTCCAGGTTACTTTTAGCAAGTAACATGGCAGATCAGAGCTCTGCCAAGAGAGAAGGTTGAAGAATACACATCAACCCTGCTGAGGAGAGCTGTGACCCCAAAGATACAAACAAAAGGTGAAAAATCCATCACCAAGTGGATGGGAGTCCACTCCCCCATGAGAATGGCTCAGAGTACCCCATAAACAAATGAGCAGAGTTCAAAAGTCCTCCCATTATACTCCACAGGAGAGACTCTCTAAAAACTGGACCTACTTCCCCTACTAGGGTGCCATGGCACTCTCCTCCCAGGCGTAAAACTGTGTAAAACTGTAAATATTTTCTACCGACAATTCTGAGCTGCCAGCACTCCCCTCCACTCTCACTCTGAGGTCTGGAAACCTGTCCCTCAGGAGTAAAAATTCTTGTGTGATTTCTCAAGGGGTGTGAACAGGGCCTGGACTACTGCTGGTCAGTGCTAATTCTGCGGCACAGGAGTGAGGAGAGGACAGTCAGCTGAGAGGGAACCACACCAACACGGCAGTGCCCTGAGGCACAGAACACCATCCATTTTTGGCAACAATAGGGCTCACCAGTGGATATTCCGGAGTCGCATCCCCTGTCTCTCTGGACAACCAGAGGAGGCTGGGCATCTTCTCAGGTGGCAACCACCGGCAGAACAGATCTGGGACTGAAACACAGGCCCTGTGAGTAAAGGGTTTGCCTGAGGCACTACCAACCTGGGTGGAGCACAGGGACTAGAAAATGCACATGCAGAGACGGCTGATTCCCAGGGCAGGGCTGACCCAGAGGACAATTTCACTGATCCTAAGATGCACCCAGCCCTCAAGGGATCATCAGTCTAGACAAAGCAGGGCAGGAGACTAGAAATGACAGCTAACCATGCTGCGAATACAAACTACCAGGCAGCAACAAAGACAGAGCCTGAGGTGCAGGTTCTGTGAACTCAAAACAGCTTCTCTTCTGTAGGGGAATTTAGCTGGGACAGAAACAAATTCCACAAAGTTGTTCTGTTCTGTCACTAACATCAATCAGGGGGCAGGGCTGAAACTGAGTGAACAGCCCCAGCCTCCATCAAGTGAATGGGGTTGTCAGGCCTCACCTCTGCCTGCCAGATAGTGGCAGAGAACAGCAGCCTGGCTGAGGAGACATAGATCTACTTGTGAATCAGGCAGGTGTAAACCCATGGAGTATCTGCTCATTGGAGGCAACTGGGTCAAAGCTCAGCAGGATTATCAGTGACTGGGTGAGACAAAAGTGCAAGGTGGGGAAAGAGGCATCAACCTTCCCAGACTAATCTATTTCCTGGGTGGGTCCTCCAGACCTCACAGAGCACCAGAGCAAATCATCTTTGAGTTGTCAGCAGACCCCTGCAATCTAGTTGCCAGAGACCTTTTAAAATCTCCCAGCTAAGACAGGTAATGACTGAGAAAATTGATTTGGACCTTTGAAATGAGCCAATCACCCGAGGAATATCCACGTGATGCCCTGGGTGTGTGGTTGTAGTAAGGTTTGATTTTCCTTTTCCAATTGTTGCCTGTGTGGGGGGGGGGTGGTGACTTAATTGCTGGTATTTCTCCACAGCTGAGACTTCAACCCAGAGTAACTGTTTCACTAGGGTCAGACAGAGACCAACTGAAAACAAGACAGAGCCACTTAGCCCCACCACACCAAGCAGGTCCCCAGTTTCTCAAGCCATAGCACTATATGGGTCCTCCACAAAACACAGGGGGAAAAGGTACAGAAACCAATCCCAGCATTTGGACAGAGGGCTGGTTAATCACTACTCCTATAAGCCCTGAACCCAACTTTTCTTTATCCACTCATCTAGTCAAATGATGTAAAATAATCATGGGGTGAAATCAGCAGAAAAACTCTGGTAACATGAATAGCCAGAGTAGATCAAGCCCCCCCTCCCCAAGGAAAGATATGGCAGATGTAACTGAAGATCCCATTCATTAACAGATGGCCAAGATGTCAGGAAACAAATTCAGAATTTGGATTGGAAACAAGATTAATAGAACGGAGGAAAAGTTGGAATTAGAGATTACAGGAACAATTCAAAAGTTGGAATTAGAAATTCAAGGAACAATTCAAAATGTGTCTCCAGAATTCAACACATTTAACGACAAAACCACCAAAGATTTTGACATATTGAAGTAAGAATTTGTAGCCCTCAAAGATCTGAAAAATACAGTAGAATCCCTCAATAACAGAGTGGAGCAAGCAGAAGAAAGGATTTCTGACATTGAAGACAAAGCTTTAGAACACTCCCA
>CAUYPK010102588.1:0-37659 GCA_963574355.1 Loris lydekkerianus
GTGGTGAAAGCTGGGCTTTGGGTGTACCCATAGTGTACCTGTCATGGAAATAGTGTACATTGTACCCAAATTCTCAAGCTAATCAGTTGTGACTTTCTTTTGCCACAGGGGATTTTAGACACTTAACATTCATGAATAGGAGAGCTTTTTAATTCATTTTTAAGTTATTATGGAATTTAATTTTGTATCATTTTGTCTTATACATGTGATTCCTCAATCCATTTGGAGTTTATTGGGGCTTTAATATAAGACAGGCGTCTTTCCCTTATATGTTTACTTCCCAGATAGTTTATGTCCCCAACACATTTCTTGAAAAACATTGCCTTTCCTATGTTGACTGGTCACTTTTTAAAAATAACACTAAGTTTTAATTTATGCTTGATTATTTTTAAAGATGTCTCTTCCCTGTCTACACTTCTTAAGGCTTGGCTTTCCTTCTCTTGCCATCCTTTCATCATAGCTTTATTTTTATTTTATTTTATTCTATTTTATTTTTTAGACTGAGTCTCAATTTGTTGCCCCTGGTAGAGTGCCATGCCGTCACAGCTCACAGCAACCTCAAACCCTCCAGCTTACACAATTCTCTTGCCTCAGCCTTCCAAGTAGCGGGGACTACAGGTGTCCACCACAACACCTGGCTATTTTTAGAAATAAGGTCTCACTCTGGCTCAGGCTGGTCTCGAACCTGTGAGCTCAGTCAATCCACTGACCTCAGCCTCCCAGAGTGCTAGGATTACAAGTGTGAACCATTGGCCCTGCCTTTTTTTCATCATAGCTTTAAGAAATATATGTCACCTATTTCATGTAAAATATTGCTGAAATGCCTCCATCAACAGTGGTCAAGAGGAGAGCCCTCCATAGTGCCAGGTCCCATTTAGTGCTGCTTGCCATAGAGTCATGAGAAGTGTTATTCTTCCTTTGGATAAAGGCACTTAACTAACACAGATGGCCATCCTACTTACCAGGCAAAAAAATTTTTTTAAGAGACAAGAGTCTCACTTTGTTGCCCTCAGTAGAGCGCTGTGGCATCACAGCTCACAGCAACCTCCAGCTCTTGGGCTTAGGCGATTCTCTTGCCTCAGCCTCCTGAGAAGCTGGGACTACAGGCACCTGCTACAATGCCCGGCTATATTTTTGTTGCAGTTTGCCCCGGGGCCAGGTTCGAACCCACCGCCTTTGGTATTTGGGGTCAGCGCCCTACCCACTGAGCCACAGGTGCCCCCCAGTTACCAGGTAATTTTAAGATGAACGATGATGGGATCACACCTGTGGCACATCTTACAAGGGTACATGTTAAACTTAGTAAGTGTAGAATATAAATGTCTTAACACAATAACTAGGAAAATGCCAGGAAGGCTTTGTTAACCAGTGTGATGAAAATGTGTGAAACTGTTTATAAAACCAGTGTATGGTGCCCCATGATCCGTATTAATGTAAACAGCTATGATTTAATATTAATAAAAAAGAAAAGGTGAACGACAATGATTTTACTGTGAAAATGGGTAATGTTAAGGTCTCCTCTGGGAGGGAAAGCTATGACCACCTAGAACAAGTGTGTATCAGGATGACTAGCCCTGTGCTGTGATGCCCTAGAATGTCTAATGGATTGCTCTGCACCTAAACAAATAGGCTTTCAGGATTTATGAGAACATTTTCCAGTGCTCAGTCATCTATGTCAAAAGTCTACACCTGAAGACCCCCCACCTGGTTTGGCTCCAGCCAACATCTGCTGCACTGAGAACATCCTCCTTGGCTAGCGCGTGAAAGGCATGGCTCCCTGCATCACCCTGCCAGCCTCCTACTTGCTACCAACTCCTGTGCCCTTAATACCTGCCCTGCCCACCAAACTGTCATCAGGGCTGCCCTCTTCTCAGTCCACTTCTTCCCTGTGAGGAAACTTCACACCAATAAACACTGCTGCTGGACTAGCCTTAGGCCCCCAAGACTCTTTCAGATTGACCCCAAGACCCTCAGAGTGTGTCACAGATTCTGTGTGCTGTATAAAATGGTGACATTACTAGTATAAGCAGGACTATAAAACATATTTTGTGTGTGTGTGTATGAAAGGGTGACATTTCTTTCTGTCTTTGTAATCTCATTAGCAGATTACTCATGACAGCATTACAGTCTGACTTAATGTTTATTCAATAATATGACCGTTTTCTTTCTTTTTTACACTTGTGGGCAGGGTTTTCTAGGCCATCAAAAAGTCTTATTTTGAGGGTGGCCCCTGTGGTCCAGTGGGTGGGGCGCTGGCTCCATATACTGAGGGTGACGGGTTCAAACCTGGCCCCAGCCAAATTGCAACAAAAAAAGTAGTTGGGCATTGTGGCGGATGCCTATGGTCCCAGCTACTCGGGAGGCTGAGGCAAGAGAATCGCTTAAGCCCAGGAGTTGGAGGTTGCTGTGAGCTGTGTGACATCATGGCACTCTACCGAGGGCGATAAAGTGAGAGTCTGTCTCTACAAAAAAAAAAAATAAAATAAAAATCTTATTTTGAGGCTTGGCGCTCATAGCTCAGTGGTTAGGATGCAGCCACATGCTGGTGGGTTCGAACCCAGTCCAGGCCTGCTAAACAACAATGACAACAACGACAACAAAACAGCTGGGCATTGTGGTGGTCACCTGTAGTCCCAGCTACTTGGGAGGCTGAGGCAAGAGAATTGCATAAGCCTAAGAGTTTGAGGTTGCCGTGAGCTGTGACAACACAACACTGTACTGAGGGTGACATAGTGAGACTCTCTCTCTCTCTCTCTCTCTATATATATATATATATATATATATTTGGCCAGGTGCAATGGCTCACACCTGTAATCCTACCACTCTGGGAGGTAGAGGCAGGACGATTGCTTGAGCTTGGGAGTTTAAGACCAGCCTGAACAACAGCAAGACCTCATCTCTACTAAAAATAGAAAAATTAGCTAGGCATTTGGCAGGCATCTATAGTCCTAACTACTAGGGAGGCTGAGGCAGGAGGATTGCTTGGATCCAGGAGTTTGAGGTTGTTGTGACCTAGGCGGAAGCTGGCGCACTCTAGCCTGGGGCAACAGAGGTGAGACTCTGTCTCAAAAAAAAAAAAAAAAAAAAAAAAGAATGAGCTTGGAAGCTTTCCCCCCTGTTTTTCCAGACAAGAACCCAGCTGGCTGGCATGTTGAATCAGTTTCTGCTTTATGGTGCCTTAAGCAGAGAGCCCAGCCATGCCATGCCAAGTTCCTGGACTACAGAACTGTGAGCTAGTAAATTGGTGTTGTATTGTAGTCAGTTGTTGCACTGCAAGAGAAAACTAATCCAGTCATAAATGGTATTTTTTAAGGTATGGAAAATTCCTCTGTGGGTTTGGGGCAAACCTAAGTGATGATTCACAGGAATAGGGTGATGGGTGGGCATGGTACGCCAGGCTGAGAAGGCCTTAGCTGTTTCTCAGGCATTTCGGGACTCCAGGGAAACTCAGATACCTGAAACAGATAAGAGTCCAAGAGGCAAGAAGGAAGCCATGAGATGAGTATGGTCTGGAGTCTGGAGGACAGAAAAATACTTTTTGGTGATCACTTAGAGTAGGACCTTCCTCTTTCGTCCATTCATTCAAAAAATGTCTGCATGTGTTGTCTTAGCATTGCATACACAGCAGACTATCACAAGGGGCTTACACTCTAGAGCAGCACAGAGGGATCAGTGCAGAAATGCAGAAGCGTCAAAGAGCAAGATCATTTCAAATAAGTGTAATGAAGACAACATTGCCCTTGATGGAGGGGAAAGGCTGCTGTGGGTCACAGAAGACATCTCTGGGGTGGGGAGGACATTTCAGCTAGGATCTGGGTAGTGCAAAGTAGCACCCCCAGCCATGAAAAGTCTCAGCATTCTGTACAAACAGCAAGTGCAAAGGCCCCGAGGCAGAAAAGCAAGAAACTGGTGTGACTTGGTTTTTTTCAGTTCCTAAAGAGAGTGCTCCAAGATCAGGTGAGAAAGACAGGCTGAAGCCAGGTCGTGTAGGATCTTGTCAGCAACACAGAGGAATTTAGAATTAAATGTGGGTGCCCTGGTTTTTAAGCAGGAGAGTGATAACATCTGATGTGCTATTTTTAAAAGATCGCTCTGAGGGCTGAAGGGACAGCTCACTGCAGGAGGGGAGGAGAAAGAACTAGGAGATCAGCTCAGGAGGCGTCTGGGCAGTGGAGGGTGGGGCTCAGACCAGAGGGGAACCACCAGGCTGTAGAAATGCAGAAAATGTACTTGGGAGATAAAGCAGATAAGACTTTGTGGTAAATCTGATTTGGAGGATGAACGATGTTGTGGAGGATGGTCCTATTTAATGAGACCAAGAAGACCAGACATAATGAGATACCAAGGGTTCTATTAAGGGTTAAGTTGGGAACTCTACCCACCATGCTACGTGGAGAGAAAATGAAGTTGCAGCGTCTGGAGGAAACAGAGAGAGGAAACATAGAGGCTCCACAGGCTCGGCGATGCAGTCAGTGAAAACCTAACTGGGCTCAGGGACAACAGCCTTGCTGGGTTGATTGAGCTTTTAGGAATCTGCGAATTCTGCATCTGTTCATAGGAAAATGCATTTCATAAATTCTGGGGGACTTTAGGAATCCTTGAAGCCAACCCATGGAGTCCTAGCCTGCAGTCTCCAGGTATGCAGACTGAAGTAGGAAAGCCTACAACAGAATCATCATTGCCGAAAGCCTAGAGTGTGTGTTAGTGGACGTGTCACCTTTGCCCAGAATATGAATCCTCCCTGTCCAAGGATTATAGGACTCTTGGTGCAGAAGCTGAGAACACCAGGTTCTCTCCTCTCAGCCTCCTGAGAAGTTTGGGCTTGTGACCCAGATGTGGCCAGAGATATACTGTGCATTCCAAAATAGGAGTAAGTCCCTTCTGGAGGTGGGGGCTGCAGGTGGCAGCAAGAATGACCAGGTTTAAGGGGCAGCAAACTGTGGGGTCTGGGATCTTTGGTGATGGCAACAGTGTCCTCAAGGGGTGGATTCAGAAATCTGTCTGGCAGCTGCCCCGCCCAGTTTGTTCCTGCTGAATTTCAGAGCTGGCCTGTCTACTTTCTAGCAGGTTCACTATCCCTGTGAGGCACTTGACATAAATTCCTTTCTATTTCTATAAATTCCTTTTCCATTTATTTGTTTGTTTATTTATTTTGAGACAAGAGTCTATTTCGCCCTTAGTAGAGTGCTATGGCGTCACAGCTCACAGCAACCTCAAACTCTTGGGCTTAAGCAATTCTCTTGCCTCAGCCTCCGAAGTAGTTGAGACTACAGGTGCCCACCCTAACAGCCTGGCTACTTTTCTGGTTGTAGTTGTCATTGTTGTTTTAGCTGGCTGGGGCTGGGTTTGAACCCGCCACCCTCAGTGTTTGTGGCCAGCACTGTAACCACTGTGCTACAGGCGCTGAGCCTCCTTTTCCTTTTAAGTTGGCCAGAGTCTGGCTGTTGTTCACAACTAAGAGCACTGACAAAGAATGTGATGATAGAACAGGGAAAAGGCAAAGAAAAGCAGGGGGAGAGGGAAGAAGAGAGAAGGGAGATCTGAAGTGGGAGGAAGGGCTCAGTGCCTGTAGCTCAAGAGGCTAAGGCACCAGCCACATACACCAAAGCTGGCATGTTAGAATCCAGCCCAGGCCTGCCAAATAACAATGACAACTACAACCAAAAAATAGCCGGGCATTGTGGTGGGTGCCTGTAGTCCCAGCTACTTGGGAGGCTGAGGCAAGAGAATTGCAGGGGTTGGAGATTGCTGTGAGCTGTGATGTCACAGCACTCTACCCAGGTCAACAGCTTGAGGCTGTCTCAAAAAAAAAAAAAAAAGTTCCACTCTGACGGTTTTTATTTTAAGACAGAGTCTCATTTTGTCACCCTTGGTAGAGTGCCGTGGTGTCATAGCACACAGCAATCTCCAATTGTTGGGCTTTAACAGTTCTCTTGCCTCAGCCTCCCAAGTAGCTGGGACTACAGGCACCCACCACAATACCTGGCTTTTTTTGAGACGAAGTCTATGTTGCCCTTGGTAGATTGCCATATCGTCACAGCTCACAGCAATCTCAAACTCCTGGGCTTAAGTGATTCTCTTGCCTCAGCCACCCAAGTAGCTGGGATTATAGGCAACACCACCTGGGTATTTCCTTTTGTTGTTGGAGTTGTCATTGTTGTCATTAGCAGGCCTGGGCTGGGTTGGAACTCACCAGTCTGGGTGCATGTGGCCAGCGCCCTAACCACTGAGTTACTGGCTCAGGACAGTCTCAAACTCCTGAACTCAGGCAATTTACCCACCTCGGCCTCCTAGAGTGCTTAGATTATAGGTGTGAGCCACCTCGCCTGACCCATTCTGGTAATTTTAATCTCTAAAATGAGCAATGTGGGTAACCTGAGACCAAAGTGGATAGCAATGAGCTAAAAGCTGTAGTGAAAGCAAATCCCTCTCAAACTACAAGAATTTGCAGCGAGGTTGGACGTTACTATTCCAACAATATTAGACAATTTGAAACAAATTGGCAAGGTAAAGTATCTGGATAGATAGGTTCCACATGAATTAAATGAGCATCAGCAGAGAAATTGTCTTGAAGCTTGCTTCTTTGTTGTCACAACATAAAGGAGAACCATTTCTATACCATATGGTTATGTGTAATGAAAAATGGACTGCTTTTGACAATAGTAAGCATTTGGCACAATGGTTGAATAAAGATAAAGTTCTGAAAAGACAGTCCAAAACCAAACATTCATCAAAAAGAATAGTGTCTGTTTGTTGGTCCAGTGCTGGTATTAACCACAGCGGCTTCTTGAAATCTGGTCAATGAATTACTGTAGATGTCTACTGCCACCAGATGGACATGAAGATGCTTGCGATTAAGCACTTGATACTGGTCAACAGACACAAGCCAATCTTCTTGCAAGACAATGCTATCACACAAACATTGCCCAAGTCCAAGGTGGACTTGGAAAGTCTGTTATCAACTGTATTCACCAGTCCTTGCATCAACTTGACTACCACTTCTTCCAGGCTTTGGACCACTTCTGGCACGGAAAAAACATTCAATATTCAACAAGCTGTGGAAACTGTCTTTTGCAGTTTAGTCACCACTCTCCAGGCCTCCTCTTCACTGCTGACATACATGAGCTACAGTTAAAATGGCAAAACTGTGTCAACAGTTGGGGTGTACACTTTAATTGTACTGCTTGTTTGGGATATAATAAACTCAACTTTGATTCAAAATCATACATTTTATATTTAATGACTTAACATTATGCCATCTTTCTCAATGACATATGTAGTTTCTTTTTCTTTCTTTTTTTTAGAGATAGAGTCCCACTTTGTTGGCCTCAGTAGAGTGCTATAGCATCACAGCTCACAGCAACCTCCAGATCTTTGGCTTAGAGGATTCTCCTGCCTCAGCCTCCCCAGGAGCTGGGACTACAGGCTCCTGCCACGAGGCCTGGCTATTTATTTTTTGGTTTTGCAGTTTGGCGGGGGCCAGGATCGAACTCGCCACCCTCAGTACATGGGGCCGGCGCCCTACTCACTGAGCCACGGGGCTGGCGCCTACTCACTGAGCCACAGGGCACCGCCCTGTAGTTTATTTTTCTTAACCATATCCAGTACAGACAGTCTCAACTTTGTCGCCATCAGTAGCCTGCGGTGGCAATCCTCTTGCTTCAGTCTCCCGAGTAGCTGGGACTATAGGCATCCGCCCCAACGCCCAGCTGGTTTTAAATTTTTTTTGAGAGAGTCTGTCATCCTTGGTAGAGTGCCCTGGCGTCACAGCTCACAACCACCTCAAACTCTTGAGTTCAAGCGATTCTCTTGCCTCAGCCTCCCAAGTAGCTGGGATTACAGGCGCCCGCCACAACACCCGGCTATGTTTTTGGTGGTAGTTGTCATTGTTGTTTGGCAGAACCCGCCAGCTATGGAGTATGTGGCTGGAGCCTTAGCCTCTTAAGGTACAGGAGCCGAGCCGACCCAACGAGTTTTTGAGATGAGGTCTCTCTCTCGCTCAGGGATCCACCCGCCGCGGCCTCCTACAGCGCTGGGGTTACAGGCGTGAGCCACTGCGCCGGCCGAAAATAATCTATTTTTAATATATCAATGTTTGAGAGCATTTACTGCTAATTTAATGTTGCAAAAACGCTAGGGGAGAGAAAAATAACACTTCCAATCCAAATTCACGTCCTGGTCACTTTCGCTCGCGGAGTTCTCTCGCTGAACCGCCTCGACCCCTTCTGGGACCACGACATTTCTGCCTGGGTGGCGAAGTGAGGAGCACCTCCTGTCGTTCTGGATACTGAGAAGGAGATAGTATCTTGAGATTATATTGCCTCGCCCGCATCACCATCGCCGCGAGCCTGGTCCTCCTTCCCAGAATCTGACTAGGTATCATACCGCGGCCTCCATTCCCGGATTCCGCCACTTTCCTTCTTCCGGAAACGCGTGCGCTTTACGGCATTGGGCAGTGCGTCATCAGCCGGTGCCCGGAAATGCGTCATCCATAGGCACCAGGGTGGTTGGGTACCGCGAGGTCCCGGATCAGGGCTGCAACCCAGTTTGCTGCTTGGAGGCATCATGCAGGTCTCCAGCCTCAACGAGGTGAAGATTTACAGTCTCAGCTGCGGCAAGTCACTGCCTGAGGTGAGTCACTTCCGGGTCCCCTTTCTAGCTCTTTGGGGTCGTCCTCGTGGAACAGCTGCCCCTTCTCGGCCCTGGCTTTGGCCTTGGCCTTTGACTGTGTTGTGTTTTGGCTGGGCCTTGACCAGCCCTTGACTCAGGAACGTCCCTGATGGTGTACTTGGCAAGCTGGTGGACACTGTTAGACGAGGACACTACTGACACCGCACTAGAAGTTAGACATGGGGTGAACAGGGTCGGTGAACTTTGTTAGAACCTTTGTAAAGTTATTTAGAACAGAGGATGCAACCCTTTGAGCTTCTGTGGGTGTTCGCAGTCGCTGCCTCAGAGGAGGAAAACTTGGTTAGAAGGGTAGTCAGACATCTCTCTGCGGTATTGACACCCTCCCCATTTTCATTCCCATTCCTCACCTGTTGGAGTTCCTATCAAATGCTAGGTCATAGGGATACAGCAGGGAACAAAAGAGATGTGGAGTTTACATCTGCACCATTTTTGGTACATAGGATGGTATTTTGAACCATGCTGAACTTAACTTGATTCTGTACTCTTAGAATGTCATATTTGGAAGGGCTTGTACAAATCAGTAATTCTTTTTTTTTTTTTTTTTTTTGCAGTTTTTGGCCAGGGCTGGGTTTGAACCCGCCACCACCGTCATATGGGGCGGCGCCCTACTCCTTTGAGCCACAGGCGCCGCCTCCAAATCGGTAATTCTTTTTCTTCTGTTTAAAATGTGCACAGTCGGGGGCGCCTGTGGCTCAGTGGGTAGGGCACCAGCCCCATATGCTGAGGGTGGTGGGTTCGAACCCGGCTCCAGCCAAACTGCAACAAAAAAATAGCTGCCAGTACTTGGGAGACTGTACAAGAGAATAGCCAAAGCCCAGGACTTAGGAGACTGTACTTGGGAGACTGAGGCAAGAGAATAGCCTAAGCCCAGGACTTTGAGGTTGCTGTGAGCTGTGAAGTCACGGTACTCTACCGAGAACGATAAAGTGAGACTGTTTCTAAAAAAATAAAATAAAATCAATCAATTTACCAATAAAATGTGCACAGTCTTCTTCTGTTTAAAATATACACCAGATATCCAGTAAGGGGAAAGGGCACCACTGCCCCTGCATTATCAGAGGCTTAATCTTGACCTTTCCTTTACTCTTACTCATTAAAATAGTGGTTCTCAAAGCAAGGTCTTTGAGCTGCTGGAGGTCCCCAAGACTTTTTCAGGAGGTCCATCAGGTTAGACTGTTCTCACATTCAGACTAAAACATTCCTGGCCTTTTATTCTTATCAACATAGAAACATAGGTGGGTAAAACTGCTGACACCTTATTAATGATCAAAACTGTGACTCCAACTGTGTTAATAGTCACTGTATTCGACATGTACCTTGGTCAAAACCAAAAAAGTGCTAGTTTTACTTAAGAATGTCTTTGAGAAGCTTTCAAAATTATTAATTCTGAGATACATGTTGTTGTTATAGTCTGCATGAGGAAATGGGCAGTACACCTAAAGCAGTTCTGTTTGTCACAGCAAATACCATGGTTGTCTAGAGAAAACGCCCTTGTGCATGTGTTTGTGTTGTGAGCTGAAACAGCTGTGTTTTTATATGAAATACATTTTTTACTTGAAAAAATGACTTATAGACAAACAATTGTTATTCATATTTCAGTATTTTGCAGGGACTTTTTTTTTTTTTTTTGAAACAAATCCCACTTTGTTGCTCCCATTAGAGTAATGTGTCATCAGAGCTCACAATAGTCTCAAACTCTTGTTCAAGTGATCCTCTTGCCTTGGCCTCCCCAGTAGCTGAGACTACAGGTGCCTACCACCACGATGCCTAGCGTCAGCTTTCTTTGAAAGATTACTGCCTAAAATCTGATAAAATCAGCAATATAATCAAAAAGGCCTGTAAATCTATATATGCATGCACTCTGGCTCAAACTCAGGCACTCAAAAGTGTTACCCTCTTCAAATGTGGGTGCAGCCTCAGGCTTTTTACTTAGGGTCTTGAGTGATGTTTCTTTCTGACCAGAGAGTCCTAAGAGTCCTAACATCATGTGTCTAATAAGGGCTATAAATTGGGTTTGTGCTTTTAGAAATGACATTGCAATTTTTCTCTTTTTTTTTTTTGAGACAAGAGTTTCACCTTGTCTCCCTCGATAGAGTGCTGTGACATCATAGCTCAAAGCAACCTCAAACTCTTAGACTCAAGTGATTCTCATCCTCAGCCTCCCAAGTAGCTGGGACTACAGGTGCCCGCCACCATGCCTGGCTATTTTTAGAGACGGGTCTCACTCTTGGCTCAGGCTGGTCTCCAACCCATGAGCTCCGGCAGTCCACCCACCTCGGCCTCCCAGAGTGCTAGAATCACAGGCATGAGCCACTGTGCCCAGCCTATTGGAATTTTTCTCTTTTATTTCTGTAGGGTACAGTTTCTTAACCTCCCTGTTATTGACATTATGGGCTGGACCCTTCTTTGTTATGGAGGTTGTCTTGTGCATTGTAGGATTTTGGCAGTAGCAACCCTGACCTCTCCCCACTAGATGCCAGGAGTATACTCCCCACCTGTGACAACCAAAATTGTTGTGGGCTGAGAACCACTGCTTTAGGATAATGATAATTGACAAATGCTTCATCACTGCCACCTGTTTGTGCAGTGGAATTATACTGCCTGCTAAATTGAAGTGCATCAATTACAGAGCAAAATCTGATATCAGTGAATAGATGGTAAAGAGTATCATTTCTTTATCATCACATGTCAGCTATTCAGCCTGTTTTTATCTGGTTTTATTCTTTGTAAAAAATGTATTTCTTTGGGCGGTGCCTGTGGCTGAAAGGAGTAGGGCGCCGGCCCCACATGCCGGAGGTGGTGGGTTCAAACCCAGCCCGGGCCAAAAACTGCAAAAATAAAAAATGTATTTCTTTTTTTTTTTTTTTTTTGAGACAGAGCCTCAAGCTTTCACCACGGGTAGAGTGCTATGGCATCACAGCTCACAGCAACCTCCAACTCCTGGGCTGAGCGATTCTCCTGCCTCCACCTCCCAAGTAGCTGGGACTGCAGGCGCCCACCACAATGCCTGGCTATTTTTGGTTGCAGCTGTCATTGTTGTTTGGTAGGCTGGCTTTGAACCCACCAGCTCAGGTGTATGTGGCTGGCGCCTTAGCCTCTTGAGCCACAGGCCCCGAGCCAAAAAATGTATTTTTATTTATTTTTTATTTTTTTATTTTTTAAGAGACAGAGTCTCACTCTATCGCCCTCAGTAGAGTGTTGTGTCGTCACACAGCTCACAGCAACCACCAACTCGAGTATAAGCCGAGTTTTTTCCGGCACAAAATTTGTGCCGAAAAACCCGAACTCGCACAAATTTTGTGCTGAAAAAACTCAGCTTATACTCGAGTATATGTGGTATTTTTTTTGTTGCGGTTTGGCAGGGGCCAGGTTTGAACCCGCCACCTTCAGTATATGGGGCTGGTGCCCTATTCACTGAGCCACAGGCGCCACCCCCCAAAAATGTATTTCTTTAAGAAACATTCTCCCTTTAGTGTTGTACTTTTAAAAGTTTCACTTAATAGATGAAGTTGTTCCATATATTAGTTATAACCCATGATATTTGAGGCTTACTGTTTTCCATTAGATTATTTGAATGAATTAGTTTTATCTCTCTTTTTTTTTTTAAAGACAGAGTCTCACTATGTCACCCTCGGTAGAGTGCCAGGGGGTCTCAGCTCACAGCAACCTCCAACTCTTGGGCTTAAGCAATTCTTGCCTCAGCCTCCCAAGTAGCTGGAACTACAGGGACCCACCACAATGCCCGGCCATTTTTTTTTTGTTGCATTGTTCAGCAGGCCCTGGCCGGGTTCGAACCTGCCACTTTCGGTACATGTGGCCGTCACCATAACCACTGTGGTATGGGAGCTAAGTCATTTTCTCTCTCATTATTATTATTATTATTATTATATTTTTGCCTGGGCTGGGTTTGAACCCACCATCTTTGGCATATGGGGCCAGCGCCCTACTCTTTTGAGCCACAGGCACCGCCTGCCATTTTCTCTATATTTAAAAAATTTTCTTCAAATGAATTAGTTTTCTTTCTTTTTGTATCTTTTCTTTCTTTCTTTCTTTTTTTTTTTTTTTTTTTGAGACCAAGCCTCAAGCTGTTGCCCTGGGTAGAGTGCCATGGCATCACAGCTCACAGCAACCTCCCACTCCTGGGCTCAAGTGATTCTCCTGCCTCTGCCTCCTAAGTAGGTGGGACTACAGGTGCCTCCCCGACTATTTGTTGGTTGCAGGCATCATTGTTGTTTGGCAGGCCCGGGCTAGATTCGAACTCGCCAGCTCAGGTGTATGTGGCTGGCGCCTTAGCCGCATGAGCCACAGACACCAAGCCTGAATTAGTTCTCTTTCTTTTTTTTGTAGAGACAGAGTTTCACTTTATTACCCTCGGTAGAGTGCTGTGGCATCACAGTTCACTGCAACCTCAAACTCCTGGGCTCAAGTGATCCTTATGCCTCAGCCTCCCGAGTAGCTGGGACTACAGGAGCCCGCCACAATGTCCAGCTTTATTTTTGTTGCAATTTGGCTGGGGCCGGGTTTAAACCTGCCACCCTCGGTATATGCGGCCGGCGCCCTAGGCACTGAGCCACAGGCACTGCCCCTGAATTAGTTTTCTATTGTGTAAAACATACTAGTTCAAAAATTTTATTGTCTGATGTAAGTATATACAAGAAAAAAGTCCAGAAGAAATGTTAACACTAAGGTTAGGATTTCAGAATGTTTTTACTTTTCGTGTTACATATTCGTGTAAGATTTGAATTTTTTTTTTTTTTTTTTTTTTCAGTTTCTGGCTGGGGCTGGGTTTGAACCCACCACCTCTGGCATAGGGGGCTGGCGCCCTACTCCTTTGAGCCACAGGCACTGCCTAAGATTTGAATTTTTTGATATGAGCATGTGCTACTTTTGCAAGCAGAAAAACAGTTTAGATAATATTGTTTTAAAATAAAGACTTTATGTTTTCTTTAAGTGGCTTTCTGATAGGAAGAAGAGAGCATTACAGAAGAAAAATGTAGGTGAGTATTGTTTTTCCCCACTACATTTGTCATTTATTGTTGTCATATATAAGCACATTTACAAAAATACAGTGGAATTAATATAGTAGAAAATAAACATTTTTGCCCTTTTCGTTTTTTTTTTTTTTTTTTTTTTTTTAAGAGACAGAGTCTACCCTCAGTAGAGTGCTGTGGCATCACAGCTTATAGCAACCTCCAGCTCTTGGGCTTAGGCGATTCTCTTGCCTTAGCCTCCTGAGTAGCTGGGACTACAGGCGCCCACTAGAGTGCCCAGCTATTTTTTGTTGTAGGTTGGCTGGGGCCGGGTTCGAACTCGCCACCCTTCATATATGGGGCTGGCACCCTACTCACTGAGCCATAGGCACCGCCCATGCCCGGCTATTTTTTTGTTGCAGTTTGGCTGGGGCTGGGTTTGAACCTGCCACCCTTGGTATATGGGGCAGGCGCCCTACTCACAGAGCCACAGGCGCCACCCTTTTGTCTTTTTTTTTTTCTTAAAAGACAGAGACTCTCTCTGTTGGCCTAGGCTAGAGTACAGTGGCCCAGTCATAGCTCACTGCAGCTTCAGCTTCCTGGGCTTGAGCAATACTCCCACTTTAGCCTCCCATGTAGCTGGGACTAGCGGTATGTGCCATCACACTTGGTTAATGCTTGGTTAGTGTTTTTTTTTTTTTTTTTAAGATATGGGTCTCACTATGTTGCCTGAGCTGGGCAACATAGTGAGACCCATATCTAAAGAATTCCAATTCTACAATGGAATTTTGTATTGCCACAAAAAAGGATGAAATTCTGCCATTTGCAAAATCATGGATGAAGTGGAGACCATTATGTTAGATTAAATAAGCCAAGCCCAGAAAGAAAAATCTTGCATATTCTTACTTTTATGCAGGAGCTACATACTAAAAACAATTGATCTCATTGCGACAGAGGCTAGAATGACAATTACCAGCAGATTGGAAGGGCAGTGGGGAGAGGGGATAAAGTGGAGATGGTTATATGGGTACAAAAATATAGTTAGAATGAACAGTATTTGATAGCACAACAAATAATAGTAATAACTTACTAATAACTTATTAGATTTATTTTATTTTATTTTATTCTCTGAAACAGCTTTTTAATAAACAGCAAAGCAGAATTGCAACACAATATAAATGTATGTAAATAGGGTGACAAAGGGATACAGAGTGTTTGCAGTGTGACTACAGCTAGTCATTCATTAACTGTTATATCAATACATAAGGTAATTCCATGATTAAATGTAGCCCAGATCTAATAACCATAAACTATATTAGTGGAGTTATTTACCTGTTACAACATTTTAGCATTATTTCTGATAATGATTCCCTTATCAAATGGAACCTACAAACTAAACATTTAAGTATGAATAAAGCATAACTGAAACTCTGCAAACAGAGTAGTGGATGTATGTAAATAGGGTCACGAAAGGGATACAGAATGTTTGCAGGGTGAATACAGCTAGTCATTCATCAACTCTTATATCAATACATAAGGTAATTCCATGATTAAAAGTAGCCCAGATCTAATAACCATAAACTATATTAGTGGAGCTCTTTTCCTGTCACAACATTTTAGCATTATTTCTGATAATGATTCCCTTACCAAGTGGAATCTACAAACTAAATGTTTAAATATGATTACAGGATAACTGAAACTCTGTAAACCAAGTAGTGGAATTGACAGAAAATTCTGAGAGAACAAGTAGGGTAAACTTTAAAATAACTAAAATAGAACTATGGAATGTTCCCAAAACAAATGTTAAAAGCCTGAGCCAATTACTCTAGTTCGACTTACTCACATTGTATGTCTGTATCAAAAGATTACAAGTCCTATAAAGATACACAACTGTTATGTACCCATAATTAAAAATAAAAAAGATTTTATTCTGTTAAATAAATTTGTCAGTTTTTGAGATATAGAAGTAATGAGGATTTTCTTCCTGAAGAAAGCAATTTTACATATAGAATGTATGAACATGAACTACAAAGGTCATTTCAGAAGATTTTGATTTTCTTTTTTTTTTTTTTGTTTTGAGACAGTTTCACTAGGTAGCCCTCGGTAGAGTGTGGTGGCATCACACCTCAGAGTAGCCTCAAGCTCTTGGGCTTAAGTGACTCTCTTGCCTCAGCCTCCCAAGTAGCTGGGACTACTGGTGCCCACCACAATACCCAACTATTTTTTTTTGTTGTAGTTTTCATTGCTGTTTAGCTGGCCCAGGCTGGGTTTGAATCCGCCAGCCTCCTTGTATGTGGCCAGTGCCATAATAGAATTTGACTACAGGTGCCAAGCCAGATTTTGATTCTTTTAACATATGGTAGCAGGGAAGATAGGAATGATCAATTTATTTTTATTCTTTTTTTGAGACAGAGCCTCAAGCTGTCGCCCTGGGTAGAGTGCTGTGGCATCACAGCTCACAGAAACCTCCAACTCCTGTGCTCAAGCTATTCTCCTGCCTCTGCCTCCCAAGTAGCTGGGAGTACAGGCACCTGCCACAACATCCATCTATTTTTTGGTTGTAGCCATCATTATTTGGCAGGCCTGGGCTGGATTTCAACCTGCCAGCTCAAGTAGATGTGGCTGGTGCCTTAGCTGCTTGAGCCACAGGCGCTGAGCCAGAATGATCAATTTGGTGAACAAATTTTCATTATATTTCTCCATTACAACTTTTCATGTATAAAAGTAAGTTTATTGTCCTATACAGTATTTTGTTTTAATTTATTCTTTAAAAATCAGAGACCTAAGATGTTGAAGGGGTTTCTAGATGTGAGGTAAATACCGCAACTCAAGCATCTTGGAAAATATAGTACTGAAGTTAGAAAATTGAAATTTTAAGCCAAAGGAAAACAAAAATTGCTGTTTTTGTACTATTTACTAATTCTGATTTTATCCGATTCTCTCATTCCAGTGTTTTCATGTGTAACAAAACAGATTCAGATTTTGTGGGTTTTGTGGGAGAAGAAATGACTGATGATTTATCCTTTCCCACTTTGGAACTTAGGTCTTTTTTTTTTTTTTTTTTTTTTTTTTTTTAAGTGACAGGCGCAATTTATCACCCTTGGTAGAGTGCTGTGATGTCACAGCTCACAGCAACCTCTAACTCCTGGGCTTAGGCGATTCTCTTGCCCCAGCCTCCTGAGTAGCTGGGACTACAGGCACCTGCCACAATGCCTGGCCTTTTTTTTTTTTTCCCTCGGTTGCAGTTTGGCTGGGGCTGGGTTTGAACCGGCCACCCTTGGTATATGGGGCTGGTGCCCTACCCACCGAGCAGGTGCCACCCCAAGAACTTAGGTCTTTCGAATTGAGTGGGCCACTTGTACTTAGTTGGTTTGAGTCATCTATTTGGCTTCAATAATTGAGGCAGTAATATTCAATAGAGTGATAAATAGTTTTTGCAATAGGCACATTTTAATGATAAAAACCAGTAAGAATCTCCTATAGGAATAAGTAGGTTTAATGTTCTGCCCAGAGGGATTATACTAAGTCTTCCTCTAGCCTGGATCCTCTCAACTGTAGGTCAGGGATGCCAGCAGGGGCAAAGCCAGCTTGGTACCAATTTCTTTTCTTTTCTTTTCTTTTTTTTTTTTTGAGACAGAGTCTCACTTTGTTGCCTTTAGTTGAGTACTATGGCGTCACAGCTCACAGCAATCTCCAGCTTTTGAACTTAGGTGATTCTCTTGCCTCAGCTTCCCAAGTAGCTGAGACTACAGGCGCCCGCCACAATGCCTGGCTATTTTTTTGTTGCAGTTTGGCTGGGGCCGGATTTGAACCTGTCACCCTCCGTATATGGGGCTAGCACCCTACTCACTGAGCCACAGGCGCCCCCCCTTGGTATCAGTTTCTTATAGAAACTTAAGATTTTGGAGACTTAAACCTATTATTATTTAGGAGAAAAAAATTATAAGATTATTGTCTGTGCCACGATTGAGTAATGGTAATGGCTTGATGTTTATTCTGTTCCTTCTTTCTCCTTACCTTCTTAAAACTGGATATTTGTTTTGTTATACTGTTGTGGAGATTTGTTTTTATATTGATAGTTTTAGAAAAGTAAAAATAAAATACTTAGCTTAGGAAAATAATGTCTGAGCTAAGAAAGAAACCTTTGCTATTTAAGGGTGGGCTGTACCGGAAGCTTTTGGGGCATGTTTTACTGTCCGTAGTTTTTGTGACTGCTCAGGATGCTTTGTCTGTGACAGAGGATAAGCACGTGTCAGTTAAACTAGTTATTGTTTTTCTTTCTTTCTAGATATCCGCAGGAGAATTGAACTTATTCAGGATTTTGAAATGCCTACTGTTTGCACCACTATTAAAGTGTCAAAAGATGGACAGTATATTTTAGCGACCGGTAAGTATCTCTTTGTTATGATTTGCATGCATATCATAGCAGGAACTGCTGTGGTGAGAAATGCCACTTTTTTTTACTCTACCATTTTATTATATAATTGAAAAAATTGCTCAGCAAACACCTATTTGTCCACTAACCTAAATTCTATAGTAAATGTTGGCAGTATTTGGTGTATCATATCTGTCTCTCTATCCATACATCAGTCTGATGCATATCAGAGCAAGCTGCAGATATCACTGTATTTGATCCCTACGTACCTCAGCAGATACAGCAACTAGAGTTAAATCTTGATCTATATTTATTTGAGGATTCTTTTTTAGGTAAAGTTTATATACAAGGAAATGTGTAGGGTTTTTTTGTTTATTTGTTTGTTTTGTGACAGTCTCACCTTATAGTCCCAAGCTAGAGTGCCATGGAGTCATAGCTTACAGTAACCTCAAGCTCCTGGGCTCAAGCAATCCTCTTGCTTCAGCCTCCCAAGTAGCTGGGGCTACACGTGTGCACCATGACACCTGGTTAGATTTTCTATTTTTAGTAGAGACAAGGTGTTGCTCTTGCTCAGGCTGGCCTTGAACTCCTGAGCTCAAGTGATCCACCCAGTTTGGCCTCCCAGTGTACTAGGATTACAGGTATGAGTACCAAACCTGGCCGAAATGTGTAGATCTTAAGTTGATCATTTGTTGAGTTTTGACAAATGCACACTTCTGTTTAACTCAAACCCCTATCAAGACAGAGCATTCCTTTCCTGTGGAAAATTCCCTCATGCCCCTGGAAGGCAGTCCCTGCTGCCACCCTTTCACAACTAACCACTGCTTTGACTTTTTTTTACCACAAACAAATTTAGCCTGTTTTAGAACTAGGTATAATATAAACGCAATCATATACTTAGTGTTCTTTCTATGTGGGACTACTTGGGATTTTTGTATTTGAGATTCATACATGTTGTTATAGGCATCAGTAGTTCTTTTCTAATTAACCAGTAATATTTCATTCTATGAATATTCCACAGCTTATCCATTCTCCGTGTGGTGGACATCTGGGCTTTCTTCATTTATTGACTTTTATTAATAAAGCAGTATGAACGATCTTGTACAAGTCTGTTTCGTGTATGTGTACTTTCATTTGTCTTTAGTAAATAAATACCTAGGAATCGAATTTCTGAGTCATAGGGTGTATGTTTAGTTTTATAGGAAACTACCAGACCTTTTCCCAAAGTGGTCATATCATTTACACTTTTACCAACAGTGCCAGAAAAGGTTACTTTTAACATGATTTTCTTTATAATGTACTAATTTTTTTATATTACCAAGATTTTGCACCAACAATATTAATCATTATAAAAATCACGAAATACAGAGACTTTTAATGACCAAAATGTTGAATAGTACCACTAAACCATTTTTCCTTGTGATTTTGTTGCATATGTCCTGCGTGTTGTCCGTGCACATTTTTTTTTTTTTTTTTTTTTTTTTTTTTTTGAGACGAGTGTCACTTTGTCACCCTTGATAGAGTGCCATGGTGTCATTGCTCACAACAACCTCAAACTCTTGGGCTCAAACAATTCTCTTGCCTCAGCCTCCCGAGTAGCTGAGACTACAGTCACCCACCACAATGCCAAGCTATTTTTTAGAGATGGGGGTCTCGCTCTTGGTCAGGCTAGTTTTGAACTTGTGAGCTAAAGCAATCTACTTGCCTTGGCCTCCCAGAGTCCTGGGATTACAGGCATGAGCCACTGCACCCGGCCTCTATGCACATTTTTTTGCTGTTTTTTTTTTTTTTTTTTTCCCCAGTTTTTGGCCAGGGCCGGGTTTGAACCGGCCACCCCCAGTGTGTGGGGCTGGTACCCTACTCCTTGAGCCACAGGCACCACCGTTTTTGCTGGTTTAATGGTATGTGTCTATATGACTTTGCCAGGCACTTTGAAAACACCTTCATACATGTAGACCAGTTCCTATTGTGGTGTTTTTTTTTTAGAGACAGAGTCTCACTTTATTGCCCTCGATAGAGTGCTGTGGCTTCACAGCTCATAGCAACCTCCAACTCCTGGGCTTAGGTTTTTCACTTGCCTCAGTCTCCAAAGTAACTGGGAATATAGATGCCCGCCAGAATGCCCGGCTATTTTTTTGTTGCAGTTTGGCCAGGGCCAGGTTTGAACCCACTACCTTCAGTAAATGGGGCCAGCGCCCTACTCACTGAGCCACAGGCGCTGCCCGCAAGCATATTTTATAGATATTGCTGTATTGCCCTCCAAAAAAGTTAATTTTATGCTAGTCAACAACAGTGTATGGGAATACTTTTAACGCTTCCAACAACACAGATATTTGTTTTTTCTAGAGACAGAGTCTCACTTTATCGCCCTCGGTAGGGTACTGTGGTGTCACAGTTCACAGCAACCTCCAACTCCTGGGCTTAGGCGATTCTCTTGCCTCAGCCTCCCGAGTAGCTGCGACTACAGGCGCCCATCCCAACGCCTGGCTATTTTTTGTTGCAGTTTGGCTGGGGCCAGGTTTAAACCTGCCACCCTCAGTATATGGGGCTAGCACCCTACTTACTGACCCACAGGCGCCGCTCAACAACACAGATATTAACCATCTTTTTCATCTTTGCCATTCTGATTGTCAGAAACTGTTTTATTGTTTTAATCTACTTTTATTAGATTATTTGTGCAGTTTATTACTTGTATTTTCTATGACTTATTTAACTTTTTTCATTTTTCCTTCTGGGGTATTTAGAAGAGGCCACTTTAAATTCATTTGCTTTGATTTGGTTGTAATTCTGGCTGTCTTTCAACAGAAAGTACAGTTAACGTATTAGCAGGTTCTTGACTATGAAAAGTATGTTTTTATGTTTTATATCACATGAATTTTTTTTATAGGAACATATAAACCTCGTGTCCGATGTTATGATACCTATCAATTATCCTTGAAGTTTGAAAGGTGTTTAGATTCAGAAGGTAAGAGGCTAAATCTAAATTCATGGAAATGGTTTTTATATTTGTCTTCTGTTTTTAAAATGGGAATTAGTTTTCTATTGTTGTGAAACAAGTTATTGTGCTACAATCACGGTGGCTTAAAATGTCCATTTAGTAGCTCACAGTTTTGTAGATGTTGAGTCCATGCAGGAGCTATGCATAGAGGTAAAGTCAGGGTATGGGCCCCATTGAGATACTGAGCAAGAATCTACTGGAGATACTGAGTAAGAGTCTACTTCCATACTCAGGTTATTGGCAGAATTCAGTTTGTTGTGGTTAGAGGACTGACATTCTGTTTCCAGCTTTAGCTGGGGGCCACTCTTAGCTCTGGAGGCTACATGCATTTCTCATCTCATCTGTCTTGTGCTTGGAACTCTGACTCCCTTTCTGCTGTCAGCTGGAGAAAACTGCTTTCAGAGGACTCGTGATGATAAATCTCCCTTTTGCCTTATCATGTGATATAATCATGGGAGTCATGTCTCATCAATTCACAGGTTCCACCCATATCTCAAGAGGTTAAGTATACAAGGGTAGGGGTCATTGGCATCATTCTTAGAATTCTGACTGCCACTGAGGGCAGGTTAAAATGGGAAAGTTCAAGTACTTTTATCGGTTGGCCAAGTATTGAGGGGATTGAGGGGAAAGAAGTTAATGGGATATGTGTTCTATGAAATTATATGCATATTCTCCTAACTTATTTCTCATCCTTTGTTTTTTGAAAACAGTAGAAATTCTGTGTGCCACTAATAATAGCTGTTTTCACTCTTTGTTTTTGGTTAGCAAGTAAATTATGAATGGGTAAAAAAGTTACTGTTAATCTTTTTTTTTAGACAGATTCTCACTATGTTGCCCTCGGTAGGGTGCCGTGGCGTCACAACTCAGAGCAACCTCAAACTCTTGGGCGTAAGCGATTCTCTTGCCTTGGCATCCCAAGTAGCTGGGACTACAGGCACCCACTACAATGCCAGGCTATTTTTTGTTGCAGTTGTCATCATTGTTTAGCTGGCCCGGGCTGGGTTTGAAGCTGCCGGGTGTGGTGTTACATGGTTGGTGCCGAAGCCACTGTGCTATGAGCGCTGAGCCAATGTTTGAAAATCTTAAAAATTACTTTGTTTTGAACATCTCATAAAAATAGTGGCAAAACTTAGAAATTCAGGGGCAGGCTGGTTGTGGAGGATACCCCGGCGTCCGCCAACTGTGCAGCTGCCAGGCCTCCCGGGCTTCCAGCTGTTGGTGGGGATGTCTCCGCAGTGGACTGCTTCAGCACTCCCCGTGTGGCCAAGAATCGGCACAACATTTTGAAATTTTTTGGTCATTTTCTCAGTGCCTGTGGCTCAAGCAGCTAAGGCGCCAGCCACATACACCTGAGCTGGTAGGTTCAAATCCAGCCCAGACCTGCCAAACAACGATGGCTGCAACCTAAAAATAGCTGGGTATTGTGGTGGGTGCCTGTAGTCCCAGCTACTTGGGAGGCGGGGGCAGGAGAATCGCTTGAGCCCAGGAGTTGGAGGTTGCTGTGAGTTGTGATGCCATGGCACTTTACCCAGGGCGACAGCTTGAGGCTCTGTCTCAAAAAAAAAAAAAAATGCTTGGAGAAAGAGTACCATGGAAAGAGGGCTGACAGCAGGGAGCATGGTGATATGATGTGGAAGAGACTTTTTGATCCTCCTGAGCAGTGGTTCTCAACCTATGGGTCAAGACCCACAGGAACTATATTAAAGGGTGGCGGCATTAGGAAGGTTGAGAACCACTGCTCCAGAGGGATCTGAAAATTAAGTTCTGTTTCCACTGGATGCCTTGGCTGAGAGAAGACTCTGGGTTGATAGCTGAAATAATCCTATCTTATTTGGTCTACAGAATCCTTGAATGGAAAGTGACCCATGAGAAATTGAACCATGGAGAAATATGAAAACCCTGGATTCTGAGAATTTGTTGGGCAGAGCCTTTAGTCCTTTCTTTCCTCCACCAACAAACCTGACTTCTACCATGTTCCTTCCCTTTTTTTATAGCCAGTTAACATTTGGGTAGCTTATCTCCCGTAATAAAATTGTTTAAGTAGAAGAAAAAAAAAACCCTTAGAAATTCATTATATTTTGTAAATTTGCTTCAGTTTTTTGAGAAATCTAGTTGATGTGTGTTGAGAAATTGTGAAGCTTTTAATTTTTCATTTGGTGTTTTGGAAATAATATGACGATTTTATTCTTTTTTAAAAAAGTAACTGGGAAAATTTTAATTAATAAGCATTCAAATGTCCTTTATATTGGTAATTGCAATATTAAAATTGTGAAATATTAAGTATTTTTCTCAGAAATGGTAAGTGAGTTTTTTTCTTCTGGGAAACATGGAGATCCAACCATGAGCATTAATGTAGCCAGCCTAGGTCAGTAAGGTTTAGTTAATACTGATACCTAAATAGGTGTTCACATTTTGTGTCTTCAATAAGGTAGATTCAATAAGATGAACCTCTTGTATCTTTGAATTTTAGCAAAAATTACATGAGATTATTTACAAGAATATAAAATTTAGAAATACAAACTCATAGAACTCTACTTTTGCATTCCAATAATTTTGTCCTTGTTTCACATAAGGGCAGAAAAGAAAAATTGGTATTGTGTATAGTTTGAATTACAATCTTTGCATTGCTTACATTTTTATTAAGAACATTAATATTCAAATTTTTGCTATTTCTTGTTTTTCAGTTGTCACCTTTGAAATTCTGTCTGATGACTACTCAAAGGTACGTTCTATAGCATTGGTTTGTACTGAGTACGCCTAAGATTGAGTGAGTGAAATTTGTATTTATAAGCATTTTTATGCTTTTTCCCAGTGTTAAATTAAAAATGGCTATGTAGTAAAATATGACCCACCATTTTCTATTAAAATAGTTTTAGTTTGATACATATATGCTATGTAGTATCTTTTAAAAATAACAGTGACAGAGATAGCTTTTGGCCAGTCTAATCTGAAAATTAGTATTTTTAAGAATTGGCAGCAGTTATCCTTTTTGGGCCATCTTACATTCTACATTTGTGATTCTGATAATTGTATTTAACCTACATTTATTTGCCAGGTTGATTTCATTTCCTTATTTATATCTGAAAAGTAAACTAGCAGGTTTGTACGTTTAATTTTTTGTTTGTTTGTTTTTTGAGACAGATAGTCTCACTCTGTTGCCCAGGTGGGAATGCAGTGGCATCATAATAGCTCACTGCATTCTGCCTCAAACTTCTTGGCTTAAGTGATCCTCCTGTCTCAATTTCCCAAGTAGCTGAGACTATAAGCATGAGCCACAATACCCAGCTCATCTCCCTCCCTCCCTCCTTTCCTTCCTCCCTTCCTTTCTTCATTTTCACTATGTTACCCAGGCTGGTCTCAAATTTTTGGCCTTAATCCATCCTCCCGCCTCAGCCTCTCAGTATTAAAATTACAACCATGATCCTCTGCACTTGGCCTGTTTTGTTGTTTTAATTCTGCTAAGGATTGTGGCATATTTTGAAACAGTTCAAAGTACAACTAAATATATACGTTTCTTTTTGGTGTGTCATTAGCTCATTTTTCAACTTTTAGGACTGTTTTCTTTCTTTTTTCTTTTAAGAGACAGTCTCACTTTGTTACCCTCTGTAGAATACGTTGGCATCACAGCTCACAGCAACCTCCAGCGGTTGGGCTTAGGCAATTCTCTTGCCTCAGCCTCCCAAGTACCTGGGACTACAGGCGCCCGCCACAGTGCTCAGCTGTTTTTTTTGTTTCAGTTTGGCTGGGGCTGAGTTCGAACCTGCCACCCTCAGTATATGGGGCCAGTGCCCTAGTCACTGAACACAGGTGCCACCCATATGACTGTTTTCAATGGTAAAATTGTCCGTAAAGTCCTTATTCAATTTAATCTGGAAAATTTTTAGTGACGTTATATATTTTAAAGGAAAATTGAATTTTCTTAGATAATATGGCTTTATATGCTATCTTCAGTTTGGAAATCATGGGTTACAGTTTATCCTTTTGCCTATAGTAGTCATTTATCGTGTGTTTTGGGACTTGTAATTTTAGAAGCTATTTTCTCTAAATATTGATGAATTTGCTTTTATGTATAATCTGTAGATTTTAAAGATACTTTTGCAGTGCATTAAAGTTAAATTTATGTGTTTACTGGTGGTGCCTGTGGCTCAAAGGAGTAGGCCGCCAACCCCATATGCCGGAGGTGGCGGGTTCAAACCCAGCCCCTGCCAAAAACTGCAAAAAAAAAAATATATATATATATATATTATGTGTTTACTTACTCAATAAAGGTGGGGACTGGGTATGTTGCCCGAGTTGTTCTCAAACTCCTGGGCTCAAGTGATGTGACAATCCTCTCACGTCAGGCTTCTGAGTAGCTGAGACTATAAGCATGTGCTACTATGCCTGGCTTAAAGTTAAAGTTGTACAAGGAGTTTTATCAAATCCTGTATAATGTGCTGGTAGTATTTTATTTTATTCTGTTGAGACAGAGCCTCAAGCTGTCGCCTTGGGTAGAGTGCTGTGGCATCACAGTTCATAGCAACCTCCAGCTCCTAGGCTTAAGTGATTCTCTTGCCTCAGCCTCCCAAGTAGCTGGGACTATAGGCACTTGCCACAACGCCTGGCTATTTTTTGGTTGTAGTTATTGTTGTTTGGCAGGGCCAGACTGGATTCGAACCCGCCAGCTCTCATGTATGTGGCTGGCACCTTAGCCGCTGAGCTACAGGCGCCAAGCCTAATGTGGGGTTGTTTTTTTTTTTGTAGAGACAAGTACTGCCCTTGGGTAGAGTGCCATCACATCACACGGCTCACAGCAACCTCTAACTCTTGGGCTTATGCGATTCTCTTGCCTCAGCCTCCTGAGCACCTGGGACTACAGGCGCCCACCACAACGCCCGGCTATTTTTTTGCTGCAGTTTGGCTGGGGCTGAGTTTGAACCCGCCACCCTTGGCATATGGGGCCAGCACCCTATTCACTAAGCCACAAGCGCCGCCCATGTGGGGTTATTAAAATGTGTTCCTAAGTGAAATAGGAAGTTTCTCGTTGAGGTTACTATGTAGCTCTGTGTTGTGAAATGTTGGTGCCAGATAAATGAAAGGTTTGTTTTAAGTCTTCAAGTTAGAAGATAAGGTTTGGAGAAAAGCTGTCAGGATACAGGGAGGTGTTAGAGAACTAAGGGAAATCTTAATCACAGTGGAAAATGTGTGTTGGGAGAAAGTGAGGGTGACAGAGATCAGAGTTTTTCTTGCTTTGCTAGTTTTGGTGATGAAATAAACCTAGAAACCTAAAGAAATTAATTTCTTGTTTTATTTTCAGATTGTCTTCTTACATAATGATAGATACATTGAATTTCATTCACAATCAGGTTTTTACTACAAAACCAGAATACCAAAGTTTGGGAGAGATTTCTCTTACCACTATCCATCCTGTGACTTGTACTTCGTTGGTGCAAGGTATTGGAACTAATTACTTTTTGCTTTCTCCTTTCCACCTACTAAAACAGCCAACTTCTATTCTTAAATTTCTTGTGCATTTTGCCTATTCAGATAGCTTGCTTTCATAAAGAAATGATAAGTGGCTATTATTAAAAAAAAAACCTTAGAAAACAAGGGATAAGCCACATTTCTTATTTTATATTAAAACATGTTGGTATATTTTATTTATAATTGCTATTATTATAATATACCATTTTAATACTTATTTAATAAAATCTTTTCCATTTTTTTTTTTTTTTTTTTAAAATTACAGTTTGGTCGGGGCCAGGTTGGAACCTACCACCCTCAGTATATGGGGCCAGCGCCCTACTCACTGAACCACAGGCGCCGCCCAATAAAATCTTTTCTAATGTTAAAAAGAATACACAATAGTTACTTGTCACAGTGGTTAAATCAGGAAACACTGATGGGAAATGTATAAGGCTGTTCTATAGTACAGCCTAGTTGCCATAATATATGAGACATAACATTGTTTTACTTTCCTGTTATTTCCCAGATTGCTGTTTATATCCTGTAACTTGTATCTCCTACTTTAAAATAGTTCAATATTAGTGATAAATTTCTATCTGGATCACTTTGTGATTAAGGTCATATGTGGTTATGGACTCAAGTTAAAAAACTGGAGGAAGGGTAAAACAATACCTACCTTTAAATTGCTTGAAGAATATCGTTCCTAAGTGATTGAATTACATCTTTGGCTTCTGTTAGCATGGTGCTGTAAATCTGAATACATAGATAACACGGTAGGGTAATATTGTTGGAGATGTCAGTTTCTTAGCCCAATTGCATGGTATTCTAAAACTTCTTTATTCTTTTTTTTTTTTTTTTTTTGCTGTTGTTGCAGTTTGGCCGGAGGCTGGGTTTGAACCCACCACCCTGGGTATATGGGGCTGGCGCCCTACTTACTGAGCCACAGGCACTGCCAAAACTTCTTTATTCTTAAATGCTACCTTTTTATGATTGTAGAAATAATACATATCCATTTTAGGAAATTGGGAAAATATGGGAAAACATAAAGAAGGAAAAACATCATAATTATGCCACCCGAAGAGAATGCATATTAGTATTTTGTTGTATTTCCCTCCAGTCTTATACCTTATATGCATGTGCATGTGTAGATATATATGCTTTTGGATCTCTCACTCTCCATCCTATTTGTGAAAAATATTATGCTTAAAAAAAAAAAGAAAAATATTATGCTTAGTAACCTCATAGTATTTCCTTGGCACATCAGGAATGTGGACACACACTTAAATTAGCACTTGGTGGGCGGCGCGTGTGGCTCAAAGGAGTAGGGTGCTGGCCCCATATGCCAGAGGTGGCGGGTTCAAACCCAGCCCCGGCCAAAAAACAAAACAAAAAATAAATTAGCCCTTGGTGTTTTTCATTTGCAATATAGTGAGAGAGTATCTCTCTCTCTATCATGTCTTCTTCTTCTGTTTTTTTTTTTTGTTTTTTTTGTTTTTTTTGTTTTTTTTACAGACAGAGTCTCACTCTGTTGCTCTGGGTAGAGTGCTGTGGCATCACAGCTCACAGCAACCTCCACTCTTGGGCTTAGGCAATTCTCTTGCCTCAGCCTCGCGAGTAGCTGGGACCACAGGCGCCCACCACAACGCCTGACTATTTTTTGTTACAGTTTGGTTGGGGCTGGGTTTGAACCTTCCACCCTCGGTATATGGGGCTGGCACCCTACACTGAGCCACAGGCGCTGCACGGCGTGTCTTCTTTTTCCATAGAATTTGGGTTGACAGTTTACTTAGAAGTCACAAATATTTAATAGGACAAATATTTTTTAGGTTTATAAAGGGAAGTAATGTCTTATAAGTGATATACATTTTAGAAACATAGTTTCTAAAATTTATATTTACTTAAAGAAAATTTCATTGTAATATGCTAGATTTTTTTCTTTTTCTTTTTTTTTTTTTTGAGTCAAGTTCTCACTATGTCATCCTCGGTAGAGTGCCGTGGCGTCACAGCTTACAGCAACCTCAAACTCTTGGGCTTAAGTGATTCTCTTACCTCAGTCTCCTAAGTAGCTGGGACTACAGGTGCCCGCCACAATGCCTAGCTAATTTTTTTTTTTTTTTTGCAGTTGCCATTGTTGTTATAGCTGGCCCAGGCTGGGTTTGAACCTGCCAATCTTGGTGCATATAGCCAGCAGCGTAACCACTGTGCTACGGGCACTGAGCCATAATATATCAGATTTTTTTCTTTCTTTCTTTCTTTTTCTTTTTTGAGACAATGAATCTCACTTTATTGCCCAGGCTAGCATGCTATGGGGGCATCAACCTAGCTCACTGCAACCTCCAACTCCTGGGCTCAAACGATCCTCCTGTCTCAGCTTCCTGAATTGGTGGGACTACAGGCACACACCACAGAACCCAGCTACTTTTTTCTATTTTTAGTAGAGACGGGTCTCACAGTTCGTTGTTCTGCTGCTCTGAAATTTCTGACCTCAAGCCATCCTCCCACCTTGGCCTCCCATAGTGCTAGGATTACAGATTACAGAGGCATGAGCAACCTTGCCTGGACAGTTTACCAAAATTTTAACTTTCTTTATTACTTTTCAGTTCTGAAGTTTATAGGTTGAATTTGGAACAAGGACGATACCTGAATCCTCTACAAACTGATGCTGCGTGAGTATTGCTGTATTTATTTTGACCAGGAGATGGAGCCAGATGCTCAATTTGTTATGTATTTATATTGCATTTAAGCCGAAGTCTAGAAAACCTGTAGTATCTTCACATACATTATTGAATAATAAAAAGTTAGCTGCATAATTTTCTGTTTATAATAACAGCTATTATTTACTGAGCATCTTCTGTGTTCTCTAGGGGTGTCCAACCTGCGGCCTGCAGGCCTTATGCAGATCATTTGAGGACTGTTTTGCTTATCTGGGGTGTTGGGTATCATGAAAGTATGCGTGGACATTTCCTTTTGTTTGTCAGCTTTTGGTAGCGTTGGCGTTTTAATGGATGGCCCAACACAATCTCAGTCTTCTAATGTGTAGCAGAAAAGAAAAAAGGGTGGACAGCCCCTGCTAGACACTGTTAAACATTTGCAGTCTTTTTTCATTTAATCCTCACAACAGTGCCATGAGGTAGGTGAAATATCCATTTTATAGAAAAAGAAGCTGAGACTTAATGTCAGCTGTTCAGCTCAAACTTACCACGTCTCAAGATGGCCATAGCTATGCCTTCGTTCCTTTAAGAATGTCTTCCTTACTTTGGAAGACAATGTATTGAAAAAATACACTGTTCCTTTCTTCTCATGGTGGTGGAGTAGTATTTTAGAAGGAAGTCCTTCCTTGTTTGTCACCTGGCAGGTAGAGTGTCACCCTGGGGAGCAGAAACTCCGGTGACTGTGAGCCACACACTTAAATTAGCCCTTGATGTTTTTCATTTGCAATATAGTGAGAGAGTATCTGCGTGTCTTCTTTTCCATAGAATTTGGGTTGACAGTTTACTTAGAAAGTTTATTTAATATCCCATTCCTAAAGTAGATGCTAACTAATACTTTCTCTTTTATTGCTTTACTGTATCAGGGAGAATAACGTTTGTGATGTAAATTCAGTCCATGGCTTGTTTGCCACAGGAACAGTAGAGGTATGCATATACTGACTTTTTTTTAAAGATTATTTATTTTACATTTGATAAAGGAGTTTCTATTTAAAGATGTGCTTGCTTGATTCCTTAGAGCAGGATGATAATGAGGCGATGTCTATGGTTTGCTTTTTGTTTTGGGACATTTACCTGTCCACACAAAGCACTGGCCATCCCACTCCTACACTGCCCACTGTACATCAGAGCTGGCCTCCATTCACACTGACCCTGGGAGCTAGTTGGGAAGATCATGCCAGTAATCCTAGTACTCTGGGAGGCCGAGGTAGGTGGATTGCCTGAGCTCACGGGTTTGAGGCCAGCCTGAGCCAGAGCAAGGCCCTGCCTCTAAAAATAGCTTGGTGTTGTGGTGGATGCTTTTAGTCCCAGCTACTTGGGAGACTGAGGCAAGAGAATTGCTTGAGCCCAAGAATTTGAGGTTGCTGTGAGCTGTGAGGCCATGGCACTCTACCAAGGGCAACAAAGTGAGATTCTGTCTTCCAAAAATAAATAAATAAAAATAAATAAATAAAAGGGCCAAGGAAGGGGAAGGGCGGGGGGAGGTTTTGGTGGAGGGAGGGTAATGGGCGGGGCCACATCTACAGTGCATCTTAGAATGGGTACAGGTGAAACTTACTAAATGCAGAATACAAATGCCTACATACAATAACTAAGAAAATGCCATGAAGGCTACATCGAACAGTTTGATGAGAGTATTTCAGATTGTATATGAATCCCACACATTGTACCTCTTGATTGCACTAATGTACACAGCTATGATTTAACAATAAAAATAAATAAATTAAAAAAAAATAATAAAAAAATAAAGATTTCTAGTAGCAGCTTTTATTTAAAATTAATTTTCATTTGTGTAGGGTCGAGTAGAGTGCTGGGATCCAAGAACTCGTAGTAGAGTTGGCCTGTTAGACTGCGCATTGAGTAGTGTCACAGCAGATTCAGAGTAAGTAGATACTGTTCATCTATTTTTTTTTTTTTTTTTTTGCAGTTTTTGGCCAGGGGTGGGTTTGAACCCACCACCTCTGGCATATGGGGCTGGCGCTCTACTCCTTTGAGCCACAGGCGCTGCCCTGTTTATCTATTTTTTTGGGAGGGGGATGTCTCATTCTGTCTCCTGGGCTGGAATGCTGTGGTGTCATCATAACTCATTGCAACCTCCAAACTCCTAGGCCCAAGCAGTCCTTCTGCCTTAGGCACCCAAGTTATCTGGGACTGCAGGAGTGTGCCACCACACTTGGCCAAGTTTGTCAACCTTTAATTTAAGTATCTGTATCTATCAATACTCAGTTAAAATAAAGATGAAACTCTTAGATTTATATCTGAAGTTGTACTTTCTGTGATTATTTTACATAAAAATCTTCTGTAAAAGTTCACTAGTTGGTAAGCCAGGTAGAATTTTTTCTAAGGTACTGTACAGCATGCCTTATTTCTTCACCTAGAGTGGAATATTGTTAAGACAAATGTACTACAGCAATTTACATTTCAGTTTTGTAGAAACTAGTGGTAGAACTAGGAGTCCACCACTCCAGTTACCAGGCAGAAGAGTGTGTCTTGAATTTCTAAGGTGGAATGAAGCAAGTGCTTTTGATTTTTTTCTTATTCTTGTTTCTTCTTGTTATTCTTTTCTTATTCTTGTTTTCTTTTTCTTAATCTTTTTTCTATTTCTTACATTTAAAACAATTAGAAAACTAATACATAGTTGAATATGAAAACCTCTAAAAGTGGAGGCTTGAATTAAGAAGTTAAAATCCACCGTCTCTTCCTCATTCACCAGGGTGGCTATTATTTCCCAGTTTGGTACATGTCCTTCAGATATTTTTCTGTACTCATGTTGACACATACACAGGCATATCACTCCTTTAGTCAAATCCTTGACATGGGATTGTGTGTTGTAATCAGTTCTGGAATGTCTTTCCTCTGGGCTCTTGACATTCATAGTACTGTGATTTTATTGGTACATACGGACTCATTGCAGTTGGTCATTGTATCATAGACGAGATGGGATGTTTAATGGTGAACAGAGGAACTGTAAACCTTCTTTGATGAATTATTGCACAATTTTATGTGGCTTGTATTTTTCTGGGGGAGGGAGGAATTCGTAGTTCTCTCCTTTTAAAAAACAGTTTATGTGAAGCCTCCTTGACCTAGAAAAAACATTAACAACCATTTGAATTAGAAAGATGTCTTTGTCTAATATATATACACTTTTCTCTATGTGGTAAGTAAAAGAGTAAATATACTTTTTTTTCTTTTCTTTTCTTTTTTCTTTTTTTTTTTTTTTTTTTTTTTTTGAGACAGAGCCTCAAGCTGTTGCCCTGGGTAGAGTGCTGTGGTGTTACACCTCACAGTAACCTGAAACTCCTGGGCTCAAGTGATTTTCCTGCCTTCTCCTCCTAAGTAGCTGGGACTATAGGCACCTGCCACAACGCCTGGCTGTTTTTTGGTTGCAGCCATCATTGTTGTTTGGCGGGCCTCAGCTGGATTCGAACCCGAAAGCTCAGGTGTATGTGGCTGGCGCCTTAGCCGCTTGAGCCACAGGCACCGAGCCACTTTTTTTCATTTTTTAGTTATGACATTTACAGTTAAGGGAGGACCAATTTTTCTCCTGATTTTTACTGAGCTTTTTTTTTTTTTTTTCTTTTTGGAGACAGGGTCTTGCTCTGTCACCTAGCTAGATTACAATGGTGTGATTATATAATAGCTCACTGTAACTTCCAACTCCAGGGCTTCAGCAATCCTCCTGACTCAGCCTCCTAACTAGGTAGGACTACAGGGATGCGCCACCACTCCTGGCTAATTTTTAAAATTCTGATTTGTAAAAACAGAGTCTGGCTAAGTTGTGTAGCCTGATCTCAAACTCTTAGGCTAAGCAATCCTCCTGCCCTGGCCTCCCAAAGTGCTGGGATTCTAGGTATAAGCCATTGTGCCTGTCCTATTACTGAATTTTATTAAAGTAATGCTAACAAACAACTTTACTAGTCATAGTAGTATAGTAAACAATTTTAAATTGGAAAATTTGCTTGTTCTACATTTGCTAATAGAATAAGCCAATGGAAAAGGCATATCAGTTTCATAATGACATGAAAGAAAACAAATCAAACCTATTTATTTTTATTGTAGAAAGTAAGAAATCAGTTGGAAGTAGAAGATACTTATCCACTCCCTAGGAAGCACAGAGGCTGATTTTCTTTCACTCTTTAACATGTCTTTGAACTAAAATAGACATGGGTCTGGTACAAGGTCTGTCATTAATTTTCTCATCTTAGTAGAGTCATTTAAGAGAGCATGCTGGCAGGAGTCATTTGCAATGTATCCTAAGGCTATTTCTACTTTAAATTTAGTTACTGTGCTACAAGTAACATTGTAGCAAATTTAAGGAAGAAATGTGAAAAAATAATTTGAATTGTAGTCTTTAGAAACTTGGGACTTTTATTTTATTTATTTATTAAAAATAGGATATTGGTTCACAAACATTTTTTAGTGGCTCTTTTGTCCATGGAGGTGGGGCATTTTTCAGCTCTCATGATTATTTTATTTTTTTAAAGATAACTTTATTATTTATTTATTTATTTATTTATTTTAGAGAGACAGAGTCTCACTTTGTTGCCCTGGGTAGAAATGCTGTGGCATCACAGCTCACAGCAACCTCCAGCTCTTGGACTTAAGCAATTCTCTTGCCTCAGCTTCCCGAGTAGCTGGGACTACAGGCACCCGCCACAATGCCCAGCTATTTTTTTGTTGCAGTTTGGCCCGGACCAGGTTTGAACCTGCCACCATCAGTATATGGGGCCGGTGCCCTACTCACTGATCCACAGGCACCGCCCTATAACTTTGTTATTTTGAAATGACGATTTTATACTTAGTATAAAAGAAGATGCTAAGCAGTGTTAGAAATATAAAAAAGAGAGTAAAAATGTCCTCTGTGTACAAAAAGAAAGTATAATTTAAGTAACCAGGTCCCTTTTGGTGCACAGAGGAGTTGTACTTTTCACTATTAGACATCCATTTACAATTTTGTGATTATATCCTGAGAAAAACATTTCTGGGTTAAACAGCATACATGATATTAAGGTTTTTGGTATGTTGCTAAATTGCCATATAGAAAACATAGTATGAGTTTAAATGTCTCCCCACAGACTTAGCGTGTATATTCTCACTCTCCTCAGCCCAGCCATCCATCACAGCGTTGTTAATAATGTAAAAGTCAGACAGGGTGTGACAGCTCACAACTAGTCCCTGCTGTTTGGGGAACTGAGGCCTGAGGATTGTTTGAGCTCAGGAGCTCGAGGTTGCAGTGGACTGTGATCATGCCGCTGCACTTTGGCCCAGGTGACGGAGTGGGACCTTGTTTCTAAAATAAATACGTGCTACATACATGATAGGTAGCTTAAAAAAAAAGAAATTAAAAAATAACAATATTAAAGTGAGCTGGATGTGGTTGCTTGCACCTGTAATCTCAGCTACTCAGGAGGCTGAGATGGGAGGATCATTTTAGGTCATGAGTTCAAGAACAGCCTAGGCAACATAATAAGACCCCCATCTCTAAAAAAACAGTAATAATAATAATATTAAAGTGTTAGAGCCTGCAGATACTGCTTAATTAAGCTTAGTAGATAGAGTAGCTGACAGTACTTTCTATTTGCCAGGTGCTATTCTAAGTTCTTTATGTATATTAATTTATTTATGCAACAACCCTTTGCTATAGGTGTTGTTATTGTATTATACAAGGTTGACCAATTAAGTTCGAGAAGGCTGACTCCAATGCCTAGTCCACCCTTCAGAGCAATTTTGGAACTCTTTTTTATGGACTGGCCATCAGAGCTGTCATTGTACAAAAATCTGCCAATTAAGTTTATGAACTCATTCTAGAAAAAGTGTTTTGAAGGGTAGAGTATGTGTCAGCATTGGTATGTAGCTTCCTAAGGGAAGTACTTCGAAGGTGACTGTAGGGATATAAAGCAGTGAGGTATGTAGCAGTTTTTCTGGGATGAGATCATAAACTTAAATGTTTAGCCTTATATTTTACAGATAAAATCATAGCCATCAATGGCATACATACTATTTAGCCTTTAGGAATATTACAGAAGAATATTTATTACCAGGGAAGGATGTTCTAAATATGTCTTCTCCCCACTACCACCACTACTTTATTCCCTCTGCAAATATGCCTTTAAGTAGAATAGCAAATCATATAGTTCCCTGTAGAGTTTTATCACATTTTTATAAGGAAAATTAAATTAAACATTTAATCATAGTTGTAGGAAAAAATAAGAACATATACCAGAATATTAAATGTAGTTTTTCTTGCTAATTTCATTTCAGGTGATTTTACTTGTTACTTTTTAATGCTCAGCTTTCTTTTTTTTTTTTCCTCTAACCAAGTCTTTTTTTTTTTTTTTTTTGATAAAGATTCTTGCTTTGTTGCCGGTGGCATCACAGCTCACAGCAACCTCCAGCTCTTGGGCTTAGGCAATTTGCCTCAGCCTCCTGAGTAGCTGGGACTACAGGCAACTGCCACAGCACCTGGCTATTTTTTGTTGCAGTTTGGCCAGGGTCGGCTTCAAACCCGCCACCCTTGGTATATGGGGCCAGTGCTCTGCTCACTGAGCCATAGGCGCCACCCTGTAACAGTCTTATAAGTTGTCATTTCTGTTATTTAACAAAGTTCTAGAACACTGGTTCTCAACCTTCCTAATGCTGCGACCCTTTATTACAGTTCCTCATGTTGCGGTGACCCCCAACCATAAAATTATTTTTGTTGCTGCTTTTTTTTTTTTTTTTTTTGAGACAGTCTCACTTTATTGCCCTCGGTAGAGTGCTGTGGCGTCACAACTCACAGCAACCTCCAACTCTTAGGCTTAAGGCAACTCTCTTGCCTCAGCCTCCTGAGTAGCTGGGACTACAGGTGCCCACCACAATGCCCGGCTATTTTTTTTGTTGCAGTTTGGCTGGGGCCGGGCTTGAACCCACCCTCGGTATATGGGTATATGGGACTGGCGCCCCACTCAACTGAGCCATAGGCCCCACCCTCATTGCTACTTCATAACTGTAATTTTGCTACTGTTATAAATTGTAATGTAAATATCTGATATGCAGGATGGTCTTAAACAACCCCTGTGAAAGGGTTGTTCAATCCCCAAAGGGGTCATGATTCACGTTGAGAACTGCTGTTCTAGAAGGTGGGTCCAATGCAATATGAAAGAGAAATAGTGTAACTTAACTATTTGTAGGGCAAGCAAGCTGTCATTTGCAGATGATGTATGATTGCCTGAGAGACTCAGTAGAATCAACTGTAAACCTGTGAGAATTTGAGAGTTAAATAAATGGGTCACTAAAGGGGTAAAAATCAGTGACTTTGATATTTATTAGCAATATCCAGTTAGATACAATGAAAAAAGTTTCATTCATAATAACAAAAGTTATAAAATACTGAGGGATAAACTTAATAAGAACATATGTAAAGAAAATGACAATTTTATTAAGAAACAAAGTTTGAATAAGTGGAAAAAGTATGTCACTATACTGAAAAATGATCCTAAAGTTCATTTTGAAGGTTAAATGACTAAAAGTGATGTGGCTATGAGGTCTTAAGGTTCAGAATGGATCTTAAGTGTAGTTACAGGTTGAGGCTTTAGGGGGCAGGAAAGACCTGATGATGCCAATAGCCGGACCGCAGGCTGTCCCAGGCTGAGCCTGTGGGCCGTGCTGATCCACCATCAGTGCTCCTTCCGTTGGAGACCTTTGCTCTTGGTGCTGATGCTCTTGGCTAATGGGTGAAGAGCATATTCTAATGTCATGGCCATATCATTTGTTGTGCCTTTGATACTTTGAGAGATTCTAGGGTCCTCTTTTGGAGATTTTTCTTTTATTTTAGCTGGTAATAGAAAAAATGGAAATAAGTATACCCATGTCCAAATATCAAATTGTTTCCTTTTAAGTAAAGAGGGGGATGTTTCTGTAAATTCCTTATCCTAGCTTAATTAAATGGAAGATAAAGGTACACTACATTCAGATACATGTATAAAGCATATTTTAAAAGTTTTGATTATAAAAGTTTGTGTATAATTACCTTTTAAACAGATGGCTAGAAATCTGATTTCTCACATTCAATTTGAAGTGACTATTAGTAATGAACTTGTTACTTGAAAGTGGTTTGGTCATATATTCATGGAGCATGAATATTTTGCCTTTCAGGATAAACAGTTTACCAACAATCTCTGCTTTGAAATTTAATGGTGCCTTGACCATGGCAGTTGGAACATCCACAGGGCAGGTAAGTATGGTTAACTTGGAAACTTCATGTGTAAGTTGCCATATCAGAGGCATTTATGTGTTGTGAGCAACATACGGTGAAAACAGAAAGCGAAGGCCGGGCGCGGTGGCTCAAGCCTATAATCCAGGGGTGGCGAACAAGTTCGACACAAAGAGCCAAAATTTTAAACTGTGAGAGTCAGAGAGCCACACCACGCAGTGACCTGCCAAAACAGACAAACACTCACACAAAAGCATATAATTTTAACAATAATATATTAA